>VDFB02268701.1:0-63147 GCA_007258455.2 Sequoia sempervirens
TTTCACCTCTAAGTTATTTAAGTAGGTAGCGTTTGCCAAAAACTAGTTTTCAAACACCAACTAGCCAATAACGCCCGAAGGTTTTCACTGTTGGATCTTTTATATATATATATATATGTGTGTGTTTTTATTGCTCAATCTCAAAGGAGGACAAAAGGAACAACAGTAAGTTCCTTTGCCATAGCTAAAAAGAAAGCTTCTTTGGAAAGAGGCTTTTTGTACAATTTGAGGTGGTGACCATTGACAAGGAGAGTTCTTTCAGAGTCCACTATACAGAGATGAACAACGCCATTAGCATATACTATCTCAATCTCATAGGGTCCCAACCACTATGTGTGAAACTTTCCTTTGAAGTCTTGGAAGTAAGAGTAGTACAAGAGTGCCCAATCCCCAGGTTGGAATGACCGTTGTCGAATGTGACGATTGTGCCATAGAGCACGTTGTTTCTGAACAACCTCAATGTGGAAGAGCGCTTCCTGGCGCAATTCATCTAAGGAATGTAGTTGATCAATGCGTGCCTTTTGTGTAGTAGAAAGACTTATACCCAACTGTAGAGAAGTGCGAAGAGTTTTGATCTCAAACTCAATGGGAAGAACTGCCTTCTTACCATAAACAAGCTCATAAGGGGTCAGACCAATGGTGGTCTTCCATGTTGTTTGATAAGCCCACACAGCTTCAGGGAGTCGTGTAGCCCAATTGTGCTTATGAAGAGCAACGGTCTTAGTAAGAATATTCTCAATCTCTCTATTGGTGACTTCTACCTGCCCATTGGCTTGAGGGTGATAAGGTGTAGATTTGCGATGGAAAATTTCATACTCACGAACCAAGGCAGAAATAAGCTCAGACGTGAATTTTGGTCCTTGATCTATGGTTATCTCTCGCGGCACACCAAACCTTATGAAAATATTGGAGTACAAGAAATCTGCTACGTTTGTATCTCTAACATGCTTTAGAGCTACCACTTCAACCCACTTGGTTACATAATTGGTACATACAACGATGTATTCCTTATTTCTTGATGGCAGGTTGATTGGGCCAACAAAATCAAGGCCCCACTTCTCAAATGGCTCTATGGACAACTGCGGGTGTAAGGGCATCTTGTTAGAGAATGTGGGTCGGCCCATACGCTATCACTTGTCACAATGATGAACATAGCATTTACAATCCTTGTGGATTGTAGGCTAATAATAGCCTGCAATGAGAATCTTTTGAGTAGTCCTCTAAGCAGCAAAGTGTCCTCCGCATGGTTCTGTGTGGCATGCACGAAGTATATTGAAGACATCATCTTATGGTACACAACACCACATGACATGTCAATGTTGATGCAGAAGATCAATCCGTTGATCCATGTGTATTGTCCACTGAGTCCAACCGCTTTCGTCGTTCCCTTGGAGAGAAATGTGGTGGGAACTTGCATGTAACCAAATAGTTTGCAATATTGGTGAACCGTGGGCTCTTTACTAATATAGCAAAGAGGTGCTCATCTGGAAATGCATCGTCGACTGGAGTAGGTTCATTGTCTAGCTGTTGTAATATGGACAAAAAGTCTGCAACCACATTTTCTCAACCAGGCTTATCAAGTATAGTTATATCAAATTCCTAGAGTAAAAGCAACCATCAAATAACTCTACCAGTTACCATAGGTTTATTCATTAAAAACTGAATTGCCGAATGATTTGTGTGAACAAATACTTTATACCTAGTAATATAATGATGAAACTTATTGATTGAGTATTTTTGCTGATCTTGTTAATGATTTTTTTGAAGTTTATATGGATGACTTCACTATCCACGATGATACTTATGAAGAAGCAAAGAAAAATTTAGAAAGAGTGCTCAAGTGATGTATAGATACTAATTTGTCTTTAAGCCATGAGAAGTGCAACATCCTTATGACAAAAGGCATTGTGCTTGGCCATTACATTTCCTCTAAAGGTATCAAAGTAGATCCTAAAAAGATCCAAATTATTCAAGACTTTCCTACACCCTCTAGCCAAAAGGATGTTTGTAGTTTTCTAGGTCATGTAGGATATTACCAGAGATTTATCCAAAATTTCAGCAAGATTGCCTCTCCCTTGTTTTCCTTATTAGCTAAAGATGTTGCTTTCTCCTGGACACCTGAGTGTCAAGAGGCCTTTGAGGCCATCAAGACAAAACTTGTAACCACACCAGTCCTTAGAGGTCCAAACTAGGAACTACCATTTCATATTCACACTGATGCCTCAGATTGTTGATGGGGTTTGTGGCGGACGAAAGAGGATAATATCTTCTATTCCATACTACATCAATAAGAAGTTCATAGGGGCTAAGGTAAATTACACAGTAACTAAAAAAGAGTTCTACTATCATGGCATTATGGTAGGAGACCACGCACTAGGGAGGTGGAAATTGAGGAGCATTTCAAGATTGAAGGTGTAAGGTGGGACTCATGCGGTAGGAAAAAATGCAACAAGACAAAATGTCGAGGACAAGGTCTCCCATGGATCTTAGGGAGGTACAATGGTCATGGGGGTAAGGTAGATCACCTTTCAAAAAATATAAGGAAATGGAGCGGATTAGATTTGGGGTAGGGCGGCAAAGGAAAAAAATACAAGGGGTGAGCTGGGGTGCTCATAAGAGGTGAAGAGATTTTAATAGAGGTGAAAGGTGGGTAGTGACAAACAAAGGAGGGAAGGCAGAGGACCAGAAATTTGTTGGAGACATTGTGGCCAATAATGGAAAGGAAAGCCTAAAGAGTAGGTCTAGTGGGAGTGCATGAAGTGGATAGAGGTTTCGATCCAAATCCAAATGGGAAGAATCATGATCTGGGAAATGAAGATGGAAGGCGAGGGAGAAATAACATAATGTCAGTGATTCCTTTAATTATGACTAAAGCCTCATGGTTCATGTTCAAAGATAATGCCATTTTTTCCAAGTGGTGGGGAGATGGTTGTACCAAAACAAAAATGGTACAATGGTGGAAAGAAAAATGGAGGGATAAGGTAAGCATAAAATTTCTCTAGAATAGTTTTTTCCTAATTATTTACACTTCTCTACAAACAAAGCAAGACACCCTGGCATTGAAAGATCTGGTCATGGAGGGGAGAGGGTTTTACTTCAAAAACTAGGAAGGGAATTTTGATCTAAGGTCCCACATACCAGATAGAATGGCAGTCTAGATTGATTTAAAAAAAATTCCTACAAAATTATGGAATAGGGAAGCCCTAGAATGCATAGGGGAGGTTTTAAGGCCTATATTGGGGACAGATGAAGGGGTGATGCAAGAAGGAAATGAGGGCACAATGAGAGTATGTGTGGAAGTGGTACCATGGAGTCATTTATGGGAGGAAATTGAATTTATACATAATGGGGGAAGATGGTTTTAGAAGGTGGAGTGGAGTTTCTAACAATGTCAATTGATGGTAAGGAAAAATTGGACATGAGGCGGTTTCTAGAAAAGTAACAATACTGATCAGAAGGGAAAAATATTGTTTGTACAGGAAGAAGGCACTTCAGGGGAAGTTGACCACAAAGAATCTGGAAACTTTGAAGAGCATAAGTTTGAAGATAGATTTTGGGAGGCTTCGATGGGGAGGGAGTGGCAAGTGAAGAATCATGAGCTCTTGTCGTAGGAGAAAACATAAGAAATTTTGGAATATAAGAAGGCACCAGAAGAGGCTAAGCAAAGAAAGGCAATCACGGAAAATTCAAGTCAAAAAGAGAAACTATGTCAGGATTAGGAAACAATTTTGGAGGTAGGGAATGAGCTAAGAGAGTTGGTGGGGGGAGTGGACTCTTCCTTCCCAAGGCAAGAGGGAGGTGATATGGAGGAGGAGGGAGCACATCTAGAGGTAGGGTAGGAAAACAACATGCAAATATTTCTTATAGAGGCTGAGGAGTGGGATAAGGGGGTTTTGGTAAAAGAGGCAACCCAACAAACTAAGGAAAGGTTGGAGTTGGGGGAGGACAAACATGGATTGGCATAAGTGGAGGCTTTAAAGGAAGGGGAGATGTCTCTAACAAACTAGAAAACAAGTCTAAAAAGGAAATTGGGAGTGAAAACAACAACCTATGGTAGAAGCACACTAGATTGTGGTAAAAAGAAGAAAGTTGGTAGGAAAGCTAATGATGAGAAGAGGATGATGGTAGGGGAGGCTAATTGGTAGTAGAAGATAAAAATGCACTTGAGATCAAGGAAGGGAATTACCCTTCCTGAGGGCCAATGAGTATCTTAAGTTGGAATGTTAGGGGCTTAAATTCCCCTAGAAAGAAGTGTCTAATTAGGCACCTTTTAGAGATTAAGTGGAAGATCTAGCATTAATAAGGAAAATGAAATTGAGTAGAGTAGATATTAAGGATACTAAGAACAAGTGTAAGTTTAGGAAGATGTATTTTATGGAATCAAAGGGTGTGTTAGGGGGTTTAATAACAATCTGGAGATCCGAACCAGTGTATTTGGAGGAGGTGGTGGAAGGGAAGCATTGGTTTGCAAGAAAAATCAAGTGCTTGACTTCAAGTTTTTCCTTCATGGTGATAAATGTATATGGTCCCTCTAGCTACATATAGAAGAGGAGGGTCTAGAAGGAGATTGAGGGGTTTATGTAGGGAAATAGGGAGCCATTTCACATCCTGGGTGGTGACTTTAATGCTATTTTTCATTCTAATGATAAAAGGCGTGGTGTAGGCAAGAAATTACAATCACAAGAGGACTTTGAGGACTTTGTAAATCAAAATTTTCTAATGGAGATACAAATGGAGAATGGAAATTTCACTTGGAAAAATTCCATATTGGCTTCAGTAGCATCACAAAGAAGTTGGATAGATTCATATTTGGGGATGACCTGACTACCTTTCCTTTACTCTGGATGGTAGCATTGTGCCATACTCAGGTCTTGACCACTACCTGATTAAGTTAGAGATTTCTGGTGACAAAAAATCAAGTTGATGCCCATTTCATTTTGAAAAAATGTGGCTCAAGGATCCACACTTCTTACAACATGTGGCAGAGTGGTGGAATTTGGCGTAGCTAGAAGGTAATAGGTTTTTCAGAGTAGTGAGCAAACTGAAATTCACTAGTAGAATTTGGCAAATAAATGACTATGTGACTAAAAATTTTAGTCACAACAACTAAAAATGACTAAATTCTAGTAATTTTTTTGCAACATAGCTATAAATGACTAAATAAATGAATAATTTGATTGTTGGGTAAAATAAAAGCTATAAATGAAATTTTGGGAAATTATTGGTGAGAGTGGGTTGTATTACACGCATGGTTAATATTGAATTGGGAAATTGTTGGTGGGAGTGGGGAGTACACTAGAGTGCAAAATTCAACAGAGGTCAACTACTCACATGGGTGATAAAGCTTGTTTGGAGAGGATCTAAAGAATTCTGAAAAGGTGGGCAAGGAATTAAGAATTTCCTGCAACGAATTTAAAGTTGATGAGGCCCTCTACAGTGAAGTCAAATTTGGGGACATCCTCTATAATGGATTCAGAGGTAATTCAAAACCCTCATTACATTAAAGAGTTATTGTATGGATCCTTGTGAAGTTCATGAATGGTTGTAAATTTGAATGTGCCAAGTATGAGTGTTTATTTGAATGTGCCAATTATGAGTGTTTGTGGGTCTTGCTTGAGCATCAATGCATCCATTATCTGTATAAATCCTATTTATTTATTTAGATATTATTTTGTTCTCATGTTGAATGTTACAACCATTGAAAAAAGGTAATCCTTGTGTGTGATGTTGTGATGAAACTGATGTAACGCTTTGTGTGTATAAAATGTAGTCATTAGGGTCCTCATAGGCTCTCTTGGCTAGGGGTAATGGTGAGAGCCATAAGGGCTTGATGACCTATTAACGGTTGGGTGGAAACTAGCCTACTCTTCCTTTCTTTTATGTTTTCTTTTCTTTGTGAACAAGTTTCAAAATTTAGCTAGATTTTCTCCTTTAAAAGTACATGGAAAATTTCATATAAAATAACTCTATTCATTGCAAAAATTTGTATAAAATAACTCTATTCATAGGATTGTGTATACCCCAAATGTTTGAGGGTTTGAGATATTTCTACAAAATGGTGAAAATTAGTTATCTACTTCAAATGAAAATTCTAAAATCATATGTATGAATGAATGGAATGTCATATCAAAGGTTTACTATGTTGGGTTTGAACTTTGAATTTGGGTTAAGTTCCTCTTTATGCTATTTTATTTATGGGTTATTCTAGTTGAAATTTTGAAAGAGTGCTTGTAAAATTATTCATGGGGCCTACAACTATAAATCAAAGCCATAGATAGCTAGGGAGAAAGCAACCCTATTGTATTGTATTGGGACAAAAAGAAATATACTTCTTTGTGTATTATAAGAGATGAGTTACATAAATAGGAGGGTATCTTGTCATAAAACATTGACTACCATGTAATAATTTGGAGTTCTTGAGATTGTGAAAGAATTGGATTCTTGTATTCTTTGTATAATCAATACAATGTAGTGACCATATCTTGAAGTTGTCTATTTTTGTCCCATGTTATCATGCATGGGTATGGTATTAATTTCTAATTTTGTAACCAATTTAGTAACCTAATCCTTGAGTTTCCTTTTCACTAATTCTTCATGGAATGGTTAGTGAATTTACATCATAATTAGTTTGTTATTGGTTAGTGTAACTTACAATAGTTACATAGGCAACTGAGTACCATAACCATACAGGCAATTCTAATTTTAGCAAATTGTTTTTCATTAGTTTCCTCTATGCATTTTGGAGCATATGGTAATTGAACTTGTAACATGAATCCAAATTTCAATTCCTTTGATCACTTTACCATTAAACCACAATCTCATGTCCCTATCCTAGATCTTAATGATTGGGTAAGATTGTGTGCAACCCTAATCTATTAATTGCATGGAATCCTAGAAGATGGTCTCATATGGCATAGTTGAAAGTTATGCTAGTTGATCAAATCAATGTGGTCACCAAGCTATTTTTAATTGATACTATATGTCCACACATGGGAGTATATCAATTTTTAGAACAAGTCATCTTATCTCAACATGTTAATAATTTATGCTAGCAAGTAATGCTCAAAGTTACAACAAAGAATTCATTAGCCTGTTTGTTAGTGTTTGTGTATTCATTAACATTGACAAGATTGTCATATGTTTAAATGCTTGTCATTCATCAATAGAACAAGCATAAATTTTTTGTTCCATTGCTAAAACATTTCTTTAATTATCATCTAGACAAGGAAGGACCTCAATAAAAAATGAATAAAAATAACATTTATCTATTTCCATTCATCACGGTCTTCTTTTATGCACATTGTAGATGAAATGTAAATTGAACATAAGTCTACATGATCAACAAGTTTTCAAAATTACAACATGATCCTATAAATTCAAACAAATAGTATACAAACACCCCAAAGTTTCCTTATCTTTGTGTATTACAATTTGACCATTTTTTTTTTAACTGCAACATATATTTTTTATATTAGAAATATAAATGGTGAGGTGCCAATAATAGATAGTTTACAACATATACTTTTAATCTCTACCTCTTGCACATGGGAAAAAAATGAGGGAAGAGTAGTTGCTATGTTTCATTCTAATTAGTCATTGATAGCTGAGAATCATACAAGTAAAAAATGCACAAAACTAACCACAAATATTTATGTAAAGGAAAAACATCTAATTCTGTAGAGTGATTCCCAGCTGCATTTCTTGAATTTGAATTGTTGTAGAGTTCTGAAGAGAATGAGTTTGCATGTATTAGATCCTGAGTAAGTTGAGTTTTTCAAATTTCTATTTTTTTCTTGAAATAGGAAAATAAATTAATACTAGAATGTAGAGCATTATAGATGGATCAATGTTGAAGGTTGATTATGGATCAATACCATGCATATGATGAGACAGTAGATGATGAGAAGGAAATGTACAAATATCCATGTCCATGTAATGACTATCTTGGTGGAAAGGTGAAAAAAAGAAATACATTATTTATCGACATATGATAGGATATAGGTATAGTGGTATAAGCCCTTGGGATTACAATTATTATGAAGATATGATAGAATTGTAGAGTGTGAGAGATGAAGAGGCAACAAACATAGATGAAGTGGTACCAAACATAGATGAAGAGGCAACAATATTAGACGAAGGGTTTGAAGTTGATAAAATGTTGAATGAGGGTCTAAATGATGATTGGGCCAAGTTGATGGAGGATGCTTTAAAGCCTGTGTATGCTAATTGCAAGTTAAGTCATTTGTCAACAATCCTTCAAATTCTTTACTTGCAACTAGTGCTTGGTTGGACAAATGAGAGTGTAGATCAGCTATTGGCATTATTAATTTCATTGTTACCACTTGACACCACATTGCCAACAAAACAAAGTCAATGTAAAAAAATCACTAAGCTAGGATTAGGGTATGAAAATATCCACACATGTGTGAATGGTTGTGTATTATTTCGTAATAATCTTGCAAGTGAGAGTGAATGTATGAAATTCCATGAAGCAAGGTATCGACAAGGGTTGAAATTAGTTGTGGTTCCTTGAAAGGTTCTTCGCCACTTTTTGATAATCCCACAATTACTCTGAATGTATAGGTGTAGAGACAATGCTGAACTTATGCAATGGCATACCCAAAATAAGAGCACCAATGGAAAACAATGACATGTGCCTAATTCTAAGACATTGATGGAATTTGATAACAGATTCCCTAATTTTTCTCAAGATCCTCATAATATAAGGTCGGGTTTGGCTCTAGATGGGATGAACCCATTCTCAGATCAAAGTACTAAATGGTCAACCTAGCTAGTGTTTTTAATAAATTATAGCTTGCCTTGATGGTTAGCAATTAAACCATTTTTTTAATGCTATCATTGATTATACCAAGAAAGATAAGTGTGACTTCAAATACAATCAATGCTTGTCTAGAGCCATTATATGATGAGATAATAGAATTGTGGAAAGGAATTGAAGCAATTCAATCTTTAAGGGATGGTCATTTAGTCAAATTCACTCTAAGAGCTTCCTTATTGTGTACGATTCATGATCTTCCCACATATGGAACATTGTTTGGTCTCACTATTCATGGATACCATGGATGTCCTGCTTGCAACTTTAAGGATTTTGTGAGGCACTCAAGAATTTTGTGTAAGTGTATTTATTGTGGACATTGTGCTTACCTTAAAATGGATCATCCATATCATCAACAAAAAAACATTTCAATGGTCAAGAAGAGAATCGTGAAGCACCATTGCTAATAACGAGTGATTGCATTGTTGAGAATGGACAAAAAAAATGTCATTTATAATTGAAAATGATGGGATTGCTGGTAATAGATATGATCCATGTAATGAAAGCAGTGTAAAACAGTTTTGCATATTCTATAAGAATCCATACTTTAAGGATATAACCATTAGGCATACTATTTAATTTATACATACTTATAAAATATAGCCTATGCTATTATAGAAACTCTTTTTGGTGTTTTTGATACTATTTCATCATGTGAAGACTTTCGAGAACTAAAGATTCGTCAAAATCTTTGGGTTGAAAAATATGATGCTGAAAAATATATAAAACTTAGTGCTTCTTGTGTCTGGACAAAGGAAAAATGTGCACAATTATTAAAGTTGAAGTCTCAAACTTGCTTTCCCACTGGATATGTAAGTAGTAGTATTGGAAGCCAAACTAACATTAATAGCTTAAGAGGCCTCAAGACCCATGACTATCATGTCATAATCAAGAATATTTTACCTATTGTGGTAAATATATTAAGTTTGGAAAAGGGGCTAAGATTGTCAATTATAAGGTTGGCCTAATATTAAAGAGAATGAGTTTACATGTATTAGATCCTTCAAAATTTGATAGTTTGAGGGAGGAGGTTGTTGAAGTCCTTTGTCTATTGGAACGATAATTTCCACCAACAATCTTTAACATTTCAATGCATCTTTTGGTACATCTAGAATATGAACTAGAGCATTGTGGCCCAGTAAGAATGAGATGGATGTATCCTATAGAACAATATATGTAGATTTTGAAAAAAAATGTTCATACTAGGACAAAATCGAAAAGCAACATGTTTGAGGGATATTCAATGCAAGAGGCCATGGGATTTTGTCCATAATATATGAAGGATTTTAAAATAATCAATCGAGGTGTATGGGATGATGACAAAGATGAGAGAGTTGCAAGTGAAGTATTAGAAGGAAATGGATGTTGCTTCAAGCTATCACATCAAGAAAGAAGTGTGATACATGTGTATATTCTTCAAAACACATCTTCGTTCGATAAGTGGCATAGGTAAAAAAAAATAACACAATAATTTATTTACTTGATTTTATTTACGCATTTATATTATTAATCTTACTATTTGTATGTTAATATTCTATGTAGAAAATATGAAGAGAATCAAACTTGGATGCAACATCGGCCTCAAAAGCACATACATCATGATTTCATTAGAGGTGATTCTTTTCCAAAATTTGAAGAATGGATTGCTAATGCAATCAGTGATGAAAAAGAAGAAGGTCAAGATATAACAACAAAGGAAAGTGAGCTTTCACAATATCCAAATTTATGGGCTATGCGTTTTAATGGAATGTGGGCCTATGGTAGTCATTTAAGAGTGGAAGAAAAAGACAAAGGAAAGATAATTTGTGATTGTGTTGTTAGTTTCGAATTTATTCATGAAACTGAGAAGAAATTTTATGTTAGATTCATCCAAAAAATTATTCACGTGGATTTTGGTGAAAATAATCCTATATTATTAAAATGTAAGTGGATCCGACCATTCACTATACAATTTGATGAGTATGGATTTGTACGCGAAAATACATGACATTTTTTATTAGAGACAGATGAGCCCTATGCTTTCCCTCTTCAAATTAACTAATTGTTTCTAATTGATGATGTAAGAAGCCCAGGATGGTCATATGTCATTCTTGAACAGAGTCTTGTTTGAAACGAAAAATTAATGGAAGTTGTCAATATATGCCTAATGGGCGATATGTAAATTTACAAGAAAAATTCGAAGAATTGGATGAAGACGATGATGGAGTGTTTGAAGAAGAGATTTTGATTACCATAAAAGAGATTAGGAAAGAGAATGTATTGATGTCACAGATGAGGATGAGGAAGAAAATCAAGCAGATGTAGATACAAGGGATCAGGATTCTGATCTTGCTGGAAATGTGGATGATTATGATGATGTTTTGTCACTTTAACTAGATTGCCACCTTAACTTTTAAGATTGTCACGTAAAATTTGGTTATATGTATGGTGCAATTTATTATGGAATGTAATAAAGATCTAAGTATAGGTGTTCTTATTCACTATTTTTTAACTGATACATTTCTCAATGTGATCATCATTATTCTGCTAGTACATTATCTACAAAACCTAAGATGTTCATTGCTAATTTGAAGTGCATTTGAAGTTAGGTTCAATAATTCTTCTTGGTTTTCTTACTTTGTTTGAAATTAATTTTGTTTAGTTAGAATATAATTTCTTGTATGTCCTATATTTTTCTAGATGCTATACTTTTCTAACTTCTCTAGAACTACTAGATATGAAAAGAAGCAAGCAAGGTCTAAAGGTATCAAATAATGCAACAAGGTACCTGTGAAAGTAAAAAACTCTTTAAAATCTTGGCAATAAATTTTAGTCATTTCTCTAATATTTGGATAGCTTTAGTTTTTGGCATTGGCTATCCAGCCCCAGGAATGCACCGGGGCATGGATGTACCACTACATGTTGCATACCATGCATTAAAACAAGTATTGACACACACAACCTCCATATTTTTTATTTTCGAGGGATTCGTACAACAGATGTATAATAGTTATTTGCAAATATTAGTATTAGTGTGTCCAAATATTTTGTAAGGGTTTTGGACCAAAATCAATATTATTTAGAAGTTATTTAAATTTGATTTTTAATAAAAAAAAATTTCATTGTAATATTTTTATGTTTAATAATTTTGAAAATGTT
Source organism: Sequoia sempervirens (assembly GCA_007258455.2). Lineage (NCBI taxonomy): Eukaryota > Viridiplantae > Streptophyta > Pinopsida > Cupressales > Cupressaceae > Sequoia > Sequoia sempervirens. Next base: position 11,975 of record VDFB02268701.1, read on the forward strand.
TTAAATTATTTGATAGTTTAAATTATTTGAATTGTATTTAGATTTAATTTTTAGTTTTTTTTTTATATTTAATATTATTTATATAATTTTGATTTGAATGTTTTATAGTTAATAATATTATTTTAAAAATATTAATATTATCTTTAAATTATTTATATGTTTATTACAAATTTATTATTTTCTTTAAATATTTTTTTATATTTAACAATCTTTTAAAAGAGTCTTATTATTTGAATTGTGCTTGTATTTAATTTTTCAATTATTTTTTATATTTAATATATATTTTTAATAATTTTTATTCAAATTATGTTTGCATTTATATGTTTACAACAAATTTATATTCTTCTTTAAATAATTTTTTATGTTTGACATTATATAATAAATTTTATATTCTTCTTTATATAAAAAGATAGACATTAAATATAATTATTTAAAGAAGAATATAAAAAATTATTATATAATTTATATTTAATGTCTATCTTTTTATATAATTTATATTCTTCTTTAAATAAAAAGATAGACATTAAATATAATTTATTTGCATGCTTACTATAAAATAATTTCTCCTCTTAATAATTTTTAAAAGTGACATAAAATTGGTTTTATAAACTATTTTAATTTACTTTTGACTTCTTACACTACTCTTTTAATTATTATTTTATTTGGTTTTTTTAGGAGCTTGTTTCTTTATTTAAATTATTTATATGTTTAATAATTTTTTAATTGATGTAAACTTAGTCTTTACAATCCTTGTTTAAATTGTGAAAATGTTTTCCAATCTCTATTACTCTAGCTTAAGTAGCAATCCTTGAGAGTGATAACCTTAACCTCATACTATCTCAATAAAACATTTTATACAAATAAAAATAAAAATTCATCTTTTGATGATTTAACAATTTCCTTTAGTTTTTTGAAGAAGAAATGTGGGCCTAGATTTTTGATACTTAGAAATTGTTTCTATTTTTTGTTGGAAGTATGCACAATATAAACAAAGGTAAAAGAAACTATATCCATTTCTCTGGAATTTTGTTGAAAATATTTTTAGTATAATAAAAATTAGAGGCAAAGAAATACCCACAATATAAAGAAAGTTAGAGGAAATCATGTCCATTTGGGTAGATTTTTGTTGAAAATTTTATGATATGAAAAAAATCAAAGGCAAAGAAATACCCATATATAAAGAAAGGTAGAAGAAACTATGCCCATTCCTCTAGAATTTTGTTAAAAATATTTGGAGTATAAGAAAAACTAATGACAAGTACCAATGTTATGTTATATTTTTTAAAATTTTGTTGACCTTATTCTTGAATCAAGTATACAACCTCTTTGGAAAAATTTATAAAGAGTAAATCATTGAATGACATAAAACCTTAAGGTTCATGGAAACAATTTAGTAAAGACTAATTTTAAATTATTTTTGCATATTTAATAAACATATAAATAATTTAAATAAAATACAAGCTCTTAAAAAAAACAAATAAAATAAAATAATAATTTAAAGAGTAGTGTAAGCACTCAAAAGTTAATTAAAATAGTTTATAGAATCAATTTTAGTTAACTTTAAAAAATTATTAAGAGGAAAAATCATTTTATTGTAAGCATATAAATAATTTAGTTAGGAATGTAATATGTGACTAAATTTAAACTAGCATACCTATATTTAAAAAATATATATAATGTATGTTGAGTGATATCTTTAACCACCTATAATATAAATAAAATAAAATAATCCTTAAATAGTAAAATGTAAAAAAATTCTTAAGTAAATAAGATAACCTAAGAGTGATAAAATAACCTAATTATAATATTAATTGAATTTTCTTTACAACTATTTTCATTTTTCTAATTTTATTTGCATTTTTAAAGAGAATGCTTCTTAACCCACCAAAAATATATGTAATCACTATGTTTAAATGGATCATTAAATATACTAAAACATATGCATTCAAAAATGTGTTTAATAAATATATAAATTTTATTTAATTGATCTAATTAATCAAAGTGTTAAAAGTTAACAATATTTTATTTTTAACATTGAACTCAAGTGTAAAAGTGCTTTTGATTTAACTATGTGTCTTTTTACATCAAGCTTTAATCATATTAATATAATATATTAGTATATTATGTTATAAATGAAAACATATTACTTTAATTAAAATATATCATTAAATTATAAAGGGTATTGTACAATTTTTTTTCAATTAAGTTTAAACCTACACTTTCTTTTTTCATTCTCTATATATATTATTAGTCTTATTTTTCCATCTAATTTCTTTTGTGATTTAATCCTATTTACTACTCATTTTAACTCCTTGCTCTCCTACCCTTGTTTGTTTATTCTCTTCCCACCTCCCTTCCTTTCAAGAGGTTCCATGTGCAATCTATTTCCTTCCAATTCTCTTCTAATGCACCCATAATTGTAATCATAAATTGAACTCTAATTCTTGTGATTATTATATGCATATTAGGGTTAAACTTAAAGTGATTATTATATTCGTATCCTTTCAAGAGGTTCCATGTGCAATATATATCCTTCCAATCCTCTTCTAATGCACCCATAATTGTAATCATAAATTGAACTCTAATTCTTGTGATTATTATATTCATATTAGGGTTGAACTTAAAGTGATTATTATATTCATATTAGGGTTAAAATTAAAGTGATTATAACCATTAATCTATATTTTGGGGCAGCCCATAATTTATTAAAATTGAATGTAACCCTAATTAGATTAAAAATTTATTCTAACCTTAATCATACCCTAACTATAATTCTAACCATGGTCCACTCCCTATAAATTATTATAATAATATATTTAATCTATTAATAAATGAACCCTAACCCTAATCAAAATATAAGCATAATTAAAGGCTGACCCCATCCCTAATCCCAAATGAATCATAATGTCAAACCTAACCCTAATCCTTATTGAATTGTAATAGTAATTGTAACACTATACAAATCCTAACCTTAATTCATCCTAAAACCCTCATACTAATCTAACCCTAGCCTTGAAAATTGTAATTCTAATCGTAATTAAGATTTTGAAGATGAATCTAGTCATTTGTTAGATATTTTCATAATTTTTTGTTACATATATTTTTTTTAATTAATTTTCCAAGTTAGCGTAATTATAATTTGGACAGAGGTGTATAAGTTTTTTTTTGTTGGAATAAGGACATCAATACCTAGTGGACATGTATTTTTTAGAATTTTTTTCTCTATTTTTTTTTTTTTTTTTTTTGGTATGTGTGAAATAAAGAACTTGTTTTTCATTGAAAATCCTACATTCATAAAAAATAAAAAATAAATATAATAATCATAATAAGGGCTGGAGGCTTACAAAACATAAATTTTAAATGAATTCATTTGATCACCCAAAACGTTAATCAAAAGTCATTTTTTATCAGCATTTTGATAGGTGTAGAGGAGACTCGATTATAGATATGGTTTAAATCTAACAAGGTTCTATCCAAGGGGGTTTTATCTAAGGGTTTGATCAATCCCTATTTAATTAAAATAATTTAAATGAACCTTTAAAGTCATAAATCATTGTATTTTCTAAAAATATGTGATTTCAAAATTAGGATGTCCAAAAGTGTAACCCTATAAGAACCCTAACCTTGCAAATTGTAATTATAATCCCAATTAAACATAGAAATAATTATAAAACTATAAGAATTCTAACCTTAACTAAATCGTAGAACCTTCACACTAATATAAACCTAACGTTAACCATAATTGAACCATCAATGTAATTGAACTTTAACATTAACCATAATTGAACCATCAATGTAATTGAACTTTAACCCTAATTGAAACTTAACCTTGACAAAATTATAATCTTAACCCTAATTAAATTGTAATCTAACCCTAACCATAATAATAATATTATATAAATTATTTTAAGAACTTATTTTTTATTTGTTATAATAAATTTATTATATTTTCTTTGTATTTAATTTTGCAATTTTGTAACATGATTTTAACTGTGCACTTATTATGAAAAAGTTTCTATTATTTTGTACAATAAAATATTTAGTGAAATCTCAAATTTATAATATTTCTTTATAAATAAATATTGATTTTGAAAAAAAAATAGAATTTGAATGATTTCTTTATAAATAGAACATGAATATAAATTTATAATATTTCTTTATAATATTTTTTTATAAATAGAATATCAATTTTATGTCACTTTTAAAATTATTAAGAGGAAAAATCATTTTATAGTAAGCATATAAATAATTTAGTTAGGAATGTAATATGTGACTAAATTTAAATTATTTTTTCAAAATTATTAAACATTTAAATATTTGGATAGGAATGTCATATTTTAGTCAAAATATAAATAAATTATATAAAAAGATAGACATTAAATATAATTTATTTTGAAAATTATAAAAATTATTTTTAAGACTCTTTTAAAAGATTTGTCAAACATAAAAAAATATTTAAAAAAGAAAATATTTTTTTAGTAAACATACAAATACAAAGAGTTTAAAGACAATTTATTAATATTTTTTTAAATAATATTATTAACTATAAATACAAACATAATTTGAATCAAAATTATTAAAAAATATATTAAATATAAAAAATAATTAAAAAATTAAATACAAGCACAATTCAAATAATAAGTCTCTTTTAAAATATTGTTAAATATATAAAAAATATTTAAAGAAAAATATAAATTTGTAATAAACATACAAATAATTTAAAAATAATATTATTAACTATAAAACATTTAAATCAAAATTATATAAATAATATTAAATATAAAAAATAACTAAAAATTAAATCTAAATACAATTCAAATAATTTAAACTATCAAATAATTTAAATCATTTTCAAAATTATTAAACATAAAAATATTCTTTTATTTTATATATAAATATTACAATAAAAAATATATTATTAAAAATAAAATTTAAATAACCTCTAAATAATATTGATTTTGGTCCAAAGCCCTTACAAAATATTTGGACACACTAATACTAATATTTGCAAATAACTATTATACGTCCACTGTACGAATCCCTCAAAAATAAAAAAATACGGAGGTTGTGCTTGTCAGTACTTGTTTTAATGCATGGTATGCAGCATGCAGCGGCACATCCATGCCCTGGTGCATTCCTGGGGCTGGATAGCTTCTGCCTTAGTTTTTAATACATCTTGTAGCCTCCACATGTATTATATATGCTTGTGTGAAGGAAACAATAATGAACATATGTGATTTAATAATACATATAGATATCTTAACATTAGGTTTGACTAACACTGAAAATTCCCATACAATTCCAAAGATTTAAGAAATCATCATATATGCTTAAAAATAAGATGTGTCTAGCACCTTTACATTCATAAAAATCCATTATTGCACCCTTGAGGGAGTATTTTTTTAGTTATAAGTACCTTCGACGGTATGGCAGGGTAGAAAATAAGATGTTATCATATACCGCTATACCGCAACAGTCATAAAAGATGTGTGTGGGATGGTGGTGATAGGTCTCTTGAGTATAGAAGAATACCGCTACCCCATAGCAAGCAGTGACTATATAAAATAAAAAATGTGGTATGGTGGTATGATCTCAACTTAACTATCAAAAGTTAACCTTTTGTCTCGCATTCAAAAAACAATGACATTAAAATAACATGCAGTATAGTGGTGTTAAGTTATGTAACCCGCTATCTCACAATCATCAATCTGTAAAGGAAAAGTGTATGGTATGGTGGTATGAAGCTATATAACCCACCACCCCATGATAAACATATTTTAAAATTAAAAGGGACTTGTGGTATGTCAATATAAGGATGTATAACCGGTCGTCCCATAGTGAACAAACTTCAACATAAAAGAAGTGTGTTGTATGGTGGTATGAGGACTGTAGTCTCACAATAGAAAAGTGATAAGATAATTAAAGCCTGCAGTATAGTAGGATAGCCAAAATGAGTATATTACATGACATCGACATCCTACAATGGTTAAGATAAGTGATAGTGGTACTGTGGTATATGTTGGAAAAAGCATTTATGTCAACTATGATAGTAATTATTTGATTATCATGAACCATTTTATCTTCTAAGATCAACGACATATATTAAAAATCAAAATTGGCACAGATTATGAAATATTTTGAATGAAGTATTAATGTTGAAATGACTGAGTTCAAAAGCAATTATATCTAGAATTCAATGCCATTTTTTGCAATCATTTGCAAAAGGATCATTGTGGCAGGAGCTAAGAAGTTCGTGGAAGAAAAGCTTTGCAACTACTATATCACTAAGTGCACAAACACTCTTCGTAAGAAATTCTAAAGCATTTGGTCAATTAGGATATGCAATTAAGGGTTTATAAAATTCAAAAGGAAGTAAAATTTTTACACCATGCCACCTAAGAAGAGTGAACCTATGAGGAAGAAGGAAGAACCCAAGGTGAAGAAAAGGCCTTTGCAACAATCCATACTAGAAATTTTACTTGATTCAATAGATAGAGGATTTAAGAAAGTGTTTAGAGACATAGCTCATGGGTGTTGGGATGAAATCATTCCCATCTCTGGGTGGGATTTGTTTTGGTATTTTTATGATAAAAGAGATGGAAAAATCCCAATTTCAAACCCTTGGACTCTAGACCTAGCCAAATTGGTAGTCCCAAATGTCTTTATAGATGTTGAATTCATTAGAGTATTGGCACGAAACTATCATCCATCCACCAGAACCATAAGGATGACAGATGGTTCACCACTAGTCGTATTAATTACCAAGTATGCCATTGTAGAATGTTTTAACTTGGATAAACAAGCCCTTACTAAAATGGACTTGTAGAAAACTAAGGAGGAGTAAAATAGGTTGAGGAAAACTTATAGGGGTGATGAAATCCCTATGCACATGAGGAAGGGTGAAAATAACAGAAGAATAACTATCTCCTCTTCCCACATTGAACCATTTCTTGTAGAATATTTTCAAATATATTTTAAGAGAACCTATTTTTCCATGTGTCAAATTCCTGGAATGGATGCTCAAGAGAATTTTCCTATTTTCCTAATGATCATGGCCCTTGTTGAGTTCTTTGGGACCTCTTTTAGAGAGTGGGTGTTGGAGTGCATGAAATATCTCCTTGTCAACCTAAGAGGAAATCTCCAAATAATTGTCAAGGTAAAAATTGTGCACCTTTTATTTATTTCAAATTAATAATGTTGGCTCTAGATGACATTGACAATTGCTCTCTTATTTTGTATGTTAACTTATTTCATGTCACATAGGCTTCTAAGGAATATTTTGAACAATTGGGTGTAGATTCATGCATCAAGTTGTTTGAATAGTTCAAGTCTTATTAGGGGTTGTATTTCTTCTTGGGTGCATATTTGAGCTCCACGTGACTTGACTTTGGATTGTCACTTGTATCATTTTGTCATTGATATTCATTGATCTATTTGAGGAGTTAATTTTGCAGTAGCTCGGTAACCTTGTACTTATATGGTAAAATGTATTTTCAATGTCATTGGCAATGAGGATCTTGAAATTCACTTAAAATACATTGAAGCAGTGACCAAAATTGGACAAATCAAGGAGATGGAATGTGTAACCAAAGAGTCAAACTTCTATGATGTTGAAAGGACAAAAAACTTTCTTTTGGAAGCAAGACTTCTAGATGCTTGTCCATTGATAAATGTTCATATGATCATGAAGCAACTAACTTTTAAATTTTCTTAGACCTAGTTTAAAATATGCTTACGTGCAAAGTTCGGCAAGAGTAAAAATGAACTATTTATACATTGTTCATTGGAGAAATTATTTTGATTTTATCTTTATTGATTTTATTTGTTTTGTAGGTTCTTGAGATTAATTTGGTCACTTTCCCCAATGTTGTTGATGCAATCTTGGCAAATGGAATTTTTAGTCACTATGATCATCCTTGTATTGCACAATTGTGTGAGAAAGTTGGTTTATATATGCATGCACTTTAGGTAGGTTATTTGAATTGGGATGCATTTAGGCTTTAGCTTAGATCTGATGTTGAATATGAAGCATTTTCTATGTTAATTGTTGTAGAAATATTTAAATTTTCTACATATTTCCTTATGTCAAATGGTTTCTTAGGAAATATTTTGTTCATCAATAATATTGTAAGTTTTGGTTACAACACTAAACAAAGTTGTTTGATATTAAACATGTCATTATCAAAACCCATGCTATCGAGCCATAGGTCTATGAAACATGATGTGCTCTTGAAATTGAATACAAACTACTAATTCCCTTACTGATTATAGTATTTCTCGGGCCCTTGTTGAGTTCTTTAGGACCCTTTCTAGAGAGTGGGCATTGGAGTGCATGAAATATCTTCTTTTCAACTTGAGGGGAAATCTCCAAATAATTGTCAAGGTAAAAATTTTGCACCTTTTATTAATTTCAAATTAATAACGTTGGCTCTAGATGACATTGATAATTGCTCTCTTATTTTTGATGTTAACTTCTTTCATGTCACACAAGCTGCCAAGGAATATTTTGAAAAATTGGGTGTAGATTCATGCATCAATTTGTTTGAACAGTTCCAGTCTTATGAAGAGCTATATTTCTTCTTGAGTGCATATTTGAGCTCTAGGTGATTCGACTTTGTATTGTCACTTGTATCATTTTTTCATTGATATTCATTGATCTATTTGAGGAGGTAATTTTGCAGTAGCTTGGGAACCTTGTACTTATATGGTAAACTATATTTTCAATGTCATTGGTAGTGAGGATCCTAACATTCACTTCAAATGCATTGAAGCAACAACCAAAACTGGATAGATCAAGGAGGTGGAATGTGTAACTAGAGATTCAAACTTCTATGATGTTGAAAAGACAAAGAATAACTATCTCCTCTTCTCGCATTGAGCCATTTCTTGTAGAAGATTTTCAAATATATTTTAAGAGAACCTATTTTGCATTGTGTCAAATTCTTGGAATGGATGCTTAAGAGAAGATGCCAATTGGCCTAATGATGATGGCCCTTGTTGAGTTCTTTGGGACCCTTTATAGAGAGTGGGAAATGGAATGCATGAAAGATATCCTTCTTGTCAACCTAAGGGGAAATATCCAAATAATTTTCCAAGTAAAAATTGTGCACCTTCATTTCAAATTAATAATGTTGGATCTAGATAACATTGACAATTGATCTCTTATTTTTATGTTAACTTCTTTCATGTCACACAGGATACCAAGGAATATTCTAAACAATTGGGTGTAGATTCATGCATCAAGTTGTTTGAATAGTTCAAGTCTTGTGAAGGGCTATATTTCTTCTTGGGTGCATATTTGAGCTCTAGGTGATTTAACTTTGGATTGTCACTTGTATCATTTTGTCACTGATATTTATTGATCTATTTGAGGAGGTAATTTTGTAGTATCTTGGGAACCTTTTACTTATATAGTAAACTATATTTTTAATGTCATTGGTAGTGAGGATTCCAAAATTCACTTCAAATACATTGAAGTAACAACCAAAATTGGACAAATCAAGGAGGTGGAACATGTAACCAAAGAGTCACACTTCTATGATGTTGAAAAGACAAAGAACTTTCTTATGGAAGCAAGACCTCTAGATGCTTGTCCACTAATAAATGTTTTTGATCAATTTAGATTTGTACCATATCTTACCCATTACTTATATTCAAACAATATGTTGTGATACATTAAAGGCTATGTCCAAAAGGTAGGTCCTCATATTGAACACTTATTTTTTCCTCCATGTTTTGTGTCAGATAAAACCTTATATATCTTCAAGTCACAGGTCACTCATTTTAGATATCTTTAGTTTCTAAAAAAGAGTTCTATAAACATACCATATTTATCAGGTTACTAATAGTGTATGAAAGACTACCATGTGTACCAAAATATTTTATGCATGCAGGGTGAAATTTATTGTTGGTACCATGTCTTTTGAATAGTGGAGAACAAATATAAACTTAAAGGACATTATTATTTATTGGAAAAGGGCTAATGTAATAGATATTGGTTACAATATCAACCTTTATCATTTTTATTTTGTGGGTTCCACACATGCATTTAAAAGATTAAATTCCTTACTCTTTTTTATTGTTGATTAGGTAAGTCCAAGCAATGCTCCTTTAGTTGTTGTTCAGCTACTTGATGATGGTTGTCCTGAGGACTTCATCAAAGGTCTTATTATTTTTGTGTATTCTCTCCTTCTTGTTGAACCACTTGTTGAAGAATGTGAGGGAAAGGTACTATATAAAATCTCAAAAGCTATTTTTCAATTTCCATAAGGTTTATATTAAGCTAACAGTTCTTGTTTTGTCTTTGTTTATTCCAAGAGCTAGCTTCAATTGTTGACACATTTTTTATAGCATCTTGTGAGTGAAGGACGTATGGATGTACATACACACAATGCATTGGGTAAATCATTATTGATATTTTAGTGTAGAAAAATGTATCCCTTTACAGTTTCACACTTGTTTTGGCCCTTGCGAACTAAATGGACTTAATTATTATTTAGGGTGTTGTAAAGTGTTTTCTTGCACTTTCACACTAATCTAGCATTTTATTAATTAGTTGGGATTCTTTATGCTTTAATTGGCCTTATTTTTCATTCACAAGCCTTAATTAAGGCATCTTTCTAAGGATAATCCTGACATTTACCAATATCGAATCATAATTCATGTGTTTTTGGATTGTATGATCCAAATTTAGTGATTTGGGACTGATACACCACCTTGGGCATATGGGTCCCACCTAAGCTTCGGGGCCTTAATCTAAATTTCATATTAAACCAAGCATTTCTTAAAAAATGTATCCCAAGCTTAGCCTAATGGGACTCATATGCCACAACTGGCGTATGAGTCCTAATTAGCTTAGAACTAAATTAAATTCAAAGTATTGGTGGGATTTTATTCTCATAGATATGATGTCAGCTTGCAGTGTTGTAATTTCAAGAAATTTGGCATAAACAAGTATAAATACAAGGTTATTTCACATATTTTCTCCTAGCAATTCAAGTGTTCAAGCATTATAGAAAATTTAAGTTCACAAGAGAATTCAAGAGTTGATAATCAAGCATCTTGGATCATTATTCAAGTATCAAGCATCATGCCAAAGTCATCATGCATCATGTCAAAGTCATCATGCATCATGTTTGTTTTTGAGCTCACATTTGTGATGTAGGGTTTCATGATTCAAGCAAGCATTCAAGACAAGATCCATATCATTCAAGAAAGAGTCAAGATCCACATTAATTCTAGCCACTTCATACATGTTTGCAACATCTTATTCAAAGGTTTGGTGAGTTGCAACATTGCATATTTTTTCATTCATCATTCCTCCTTTCTATATGATTTTTTTTCAAGGTTTGATTACCAAAACAGGGTTTGACCAATGAAAACCCCTTTCCATTAACAAAACAACATTTTTCCCTCTCTTTAGTGTGTGATTTGTAGATCTATATTGAAGATACATTGAAAAGAAAGATTGGAAATAAGTGGTCAAGGTTGCAAAGCTATCAAAGTGGTCACCTTGTTTAGAAGATCACTAAAAAAAAATTACATAGAATAATTTAGCATTTTAGATCCAAAAATCAAGTTGAGAAGGAATAGCAAAAATAGGAGAGCAGATTCAGATCTTGACCTTCCAAAAAAGCCGAGTGGGACTGATATGCCACAATGGGTGTATGAGTCCCAATACTGGGCTTTTTCCAATTTTCAAGAGTTCCAAACTTGTCACTACTAGAGTTTTGTTCCTTCCCAAAAACTCTAATTTGGGACTAAATCACCCAACCTAGTGTATGAGTCCCAATGTGCATTAAATTAAATATTTTCAACATTTCAAACCTTGTTCCAAGCTTCTACAGGTTTCCAAGTGTACCTCTGTACTTTTTCTAGTTTAGTATTTTGATTTGCATTCATTTCTAGGTCATTCATTTGAGTTTTGCATAGCATTAGGTTTAGATCTTGCATGTTACTAGTCTTTCCAAGCCCTAGCTTAGTGGTGAAACCCCTTTTTTTAGTCTCTAAACATACCCTAGGACAACCTTTGGCAAATCTCTTTCCCTTATTCCATCCTTGGATTGAGGTCTCTAGGGTTTCCTTGAATGAGAAGTGTAGAAAATTAGTTGTTATATCCCCTGAGCATTAGGAACAAAAAATTTCAACCTTTCATTTTGGTGAACATGCATTTAGAACACCTTATTTCTGATTTGAAGTGAATCATAGTCCTAGATCTATCTTACATTAACTTTGCATTAGGTTTTGCATTAGTTAATTTGCATCTAGGGTTTCAAAATCTTGCATTAGTGAAAGTGCATATAGGTTTCATTTTTATTGAAATTCACTTAAAGTCTATAATTGTGCTTAGTCTAGACATCATCCAAAATAGAAAACATAACATTCACACAAAATTTGTTGAAAAAAGTGCAAAAACCCTATTTTGGGATTCATGGGCCCTTCTGGGCGATTTAGTCCCAATACATGTGGTTTTGCCTAATTTTTGAGTATTCTATGGTGACTATTATTCAACATTTAAACCCCTGAAAAACCTTGATTGGGACTCACACACTACTCTGGGTGATTTAGTCTTGTTTCAAATTTTAAACTACATTTTCCAACATTAAAAACTTTTTTTTTTGTGTTTCTATTTGCTACTATTAGTTATCTATTTCATTTTGTAGAGTTTCTGTTACATTCATTTCATTGCATTTAGCTTAATTTCATTTGAATCTGATATCCTTAATCTTGTGTTCATTACATTTATCTTGCATTCATAGATTACCCCTTGCATGAACTTTACAACTTGGTGTCCTAATGCTAATACTATAGTGAGACAAAGTTTGAGACTCATGTCATATCATGATAGCACAATCATCATGGATCTTGGGTTATCTAGCTCTTTCACTACTAGTGTTGACACTAGTTTACTAGTTATGGACCATACCGTTAACAACTCTTTTCCTTCAAGTAGTGTGACAAGTGTTGAAATAATGGTTGCTAGTATTCTATAGTAAAACATAATCCAAATCCATGAAGACTTAGCAAACCTACAAAATCAAATAAGTACTGAAAATATTTCAACCACCACTATTCCTACCATAGAAAATATACATTGCATTATTGAAAGTGAAGATAGAGTTGACCTTGTGTGTAACATAGTTCATTTTTTTGTAAAACATCTTACCTCAACCACTAGTTGTGCTTTACCTTTGAACATTGTCCAAATTCAAGGATGAATTCAAATCCATCCTCCCACAAAACCATTGCCTCTATTCCTACCTATACCAATCCTCAAGTTACAATAACAATGCAACCTACTAGTAATGTCATTCCTACCTTGGGTATTTCCACTAGTATCCCTAGTACCTTTGTGGCATTGCATGCCATATCTCCTACCACTTTACCTCCCATAAGCATTCCTTTCACTACTCCCTCAAACACATATACACCTCGACCATATTCACCTCCATCTCAAAATACAAATAATGACACCATCATAAATCAAATCTTTGCAAACTGCTTCATCCCTTCAAAATCAAGTTTCCACCATAAACCAAAATCAAAATGGCCAACCTACATACTGTGTCAAAATGAATCCCTTATCCATGGAGATATTGAGAACACCGATACCACAAGGTCTAGAGATTCCTATATTTGAGAAATATGGTGGGAAAGGAGATCCTTCTAACCATGTTTCCCCTTCTACTACCTTATGTACTAATTTTGTCCTTGAGGACAAACTCTTGGCTAATATTTTCCCTAGATCCTTGAAGGATACCACCTTAGAATGGTTTTCTTCGTTACTGAATAACTCAGTTCATTCATTCAATGAACTTGTTGAGAAATTTATAAACCACTTCCAAGTTCAAATGACTCCTAAGATGGCCTTAGCTAATTTGATGAGATGTAAGCAAAAAGATGATGAAAAATTCATTGACTTCATTTCACTCTATCAATCACTTTATTCCCAAATCTATGTAAATATTCTCAATCCTCACCTTCAACGGATGTTCATTGAGAACCTACAAACTAAGATACAAGATAAGATTTCCATGCTGAAGTCTCCTTCCTTCATACACTTGTGTACTACCATTCATGATTATCAAAACTCAATTAGTAGTCGTGACACAAAATCCACATCTAGCTGACCTGAAAAATCTAAATCTATAAACCAAAACAATTATCAACCTTTTAGAAAATATAATAAAGGCTTACTTCAACTGAATCCCTCTCAATGAACAACTCAACATGTCGATACCCTAGTGGCTAATATAAGGAAAACAACTCCTTTCTCATTTGGGGATTTGGCTAGGCAATTCACTCCCTTACTTGATACCCTTCAAAATAAAATGTCACAACTTTTAGAATAGAAAATGATCACTTTGTCTCCCATTAAAACTCCTAATCCTAATAATCCTTTACCTCTAATTTTTAGATCCAATTCCTATTACCATTATCACTGACAAAATGGACACAACATAGAACATTGTAAGCATCTTAAACATGTGCAAGACCTCATTGATTTTGTTCAACTTTCAATTGGGGGTGTTAATGATAAAGGAAATAAGTTTGTTGCACCTCCTAACCAAAGCCTACAAATATTTACCAATCCCATGCCAAATCATAACATTTCATTTGTCAAAGCTAGTGAAACCATCAATAATGATGTGATGAATGTTGACATAGATGATGAAAACATAGATACTATGGACCAAGTCCCTATGGATGTTATTGAACAAGATCTTATAGAAAAAGGTTTGGTTGCATTTATTTTAACTCAACCTCATAAGGGCCGAACTAAAAAGCCTCTTGACATTGCTTTCTCATCTAAAGATATAATTAAAAATTCACCTAATGGTCCTCTTTACATAGCTGATCGAATTAATGACAAGCCCACTAATGGGATATTAATTGATCCCATCTGTGGAGATAATGTGATTACTGAGGAATTCCTAGTTGTGCATGAACTCTATCAAGAAACATATGATAAACCGAAAGCATGGATAAAGATGCATAGTGGTTTTGCTTGCCTTACGATGGGACCAATCACCCTTCCTTTACAAATAGGACTAAAACAATTAGACGTCTCATTCTCCATCATCTCAATGTCGGACCAATTCCATGTGAAGCTTGGTTACCCATGGCTACGCTCCATAGAAGTCATCTCGTCAGTTGTGAATAATTTCTTAAATTTTCCTTTTGACAATGAAATCTTTATTATGCACCATAGTGGCTTTAATCCTTTTTCTTCCCAAGGGAAATTTTCATTAGATTTCTTTTGGCCTGAGCCTATCAAACCTATTAAACCTCGAGAAGACTTCTTTTTCAAATCCTATCAAAAATTTAAGGAAAAATGCATAGAAAAGCTATCCCTTACAAACATGCCTCAGCCTATGATTGAGCCTACCATCCTTGATGAAACCATGATTGAACCTAAAGAAATTCCAAACAACCAAGACCAACCTAAGATAGATTCTTTTCCTATCTCCTATAAAAGACCAAGAGACAATGAAAACAATCTTGTCACACCTCCTAAGATAAAACAAGTTTACAAAGCTAAAGAGAAAGTGTTGAACAACCTCCCATGGTTCCTTCTATTCCCCCCCTTAGGGAAGAAAAGAAGCCCATGGTTGACAAATCCACTCTTGCACAAACACAACTTGACAATCATACTAAAAGAAAAAAAAAATATAGAGAGTGTAGGTGTAGACTTTGTGCTCTTTCTCGAAGGCTAAACAAAGAAAATAATAAAGAAAATTAACATCCAAACCTGACTAAAGCAATACACTATTCTCCCTCTTCGCCACAACAAAAAATACTATACCACAACCACAATAGGAGCTAAATCCTTCTATGGACATTATCATTCGACCTCCCATTGTGATTAATTTGGATGGCGATGATGAGGTTGCCAAGATTGATGAAGAAGTGAATAACGAATTAAATACATTGTTTTCCTCTTCTATATTAATCTTAAACGATAATTCTCCTAAGAAGAGTGTTGAACTTGGTGATGACTCTAGTTTGACACTTTCTATTGTCCCCGGGTAAACCCACAAAAGTGGTTTACAATTGGAGTGAGGAAGAAAAAGTTGAAAAAATTTACCCCATGGCAAAAAAAATATTTTTGGGGTTTGAGCAAACTATTTGGTTCACACGAACCAAAAGAGAGTTCGCTAGAACCTAGGTTTGAGTGAACCCATTTAATGAAATGGCCCACCATTCCCACCAAATAAGACAAGGAACACCCCTTTTTAAAGGGGGTTCACTTGAACCAAGGTTCGAATGAACCCTGGTTTGCTTGAACCCCCCTGGTTTGTGCGAACCCCCCTTTTCCCACCTTCCTGCTCTTTGGCAAAAAAAAAAAAAGAATTTTTTCCCTTCGAAGCTTGAGTTGAGAGTGAAAATGGAGGAGACTTCACAAACCCAATTGGAATAAGGTAGTCCTCAGAACGAGCTATCCAATGACTATAATTTTAATATGTTTTGGTTTTATTATGTATTTGTTTTTTTAGTTTTATTAAACATAGGTTTTTCACTGAAAATCAAGCTCTTTATTCTACACATGTGGAAAAATAGTAGATTATCAAAAAAAAAATTAAAAATATGAGTGCACTAGACATTGAAGTTGTTGATCCAACAAAAAAAAATATTGAATTTTGATACATACAAAAAAAGTTACGCCTTATACAGTCTGCCTATGTCTGAATTGTAATTGGTTTGACTTCGAAACTTGATTAAGGAAAAAATATTCAATAAAATGCTATCTAACCAGTTGGGAGCACTATATATCAAAGTTACAAATCTAAATTCAAAAGAATTAGAATTTAATCCTTTATGGAAAAAATGTTATGCATTATATGGTGAGCGTCACTCCTTAAGAATGTTAACTGTTTTCTGAAAAAACTAGTTTTCAAAGGAGATGGAGAAAGAAGTGCAATCTAATTCCAAAAAAAAATTAAAAAAAATATTTGGAATCTACAAACAAAATGTCACAAATCACTATTTTGCATCATCTTCAAATTCTTCATAGTTTAGCTGCTATAGGTACTCGAAAGTGAAGATTTAGTTAGAAAAAATTATTTCAGTGTCCAATTTGGCCAAAAATTGTAAACCAGTATTGTGGGATCAACCCCCCTTGGCTATTTTTCCACCTTATGTATATGATGAACATCATTGGGATGCGGATGAACCACTAATAGGTTGACTCACATGTGCCTTACTAGTCTTTTGCACTATTTTCTTTTTCATGTTTTATGTATGATTGCATGTGTGTAATGTGATCTCCCCATATAGTTATGTTTGATGTATCTCTCTTTGTACCTACATTCTTCTCTATGTTGTAAATATTTTATCTTTTCGTGTTCTTGTGTTTTTTCTTTTGGGGATGATGTAAGGTGTTGAGACATTCACGTCTCTTCCATGTTGACCCAAAAGCTTTCCCTTTATCTTTTTCATTTTTCTTGTGTTTTTCTTTTGGAGATGATGCAATGCATTGAGACATTCATGTATCTTCCATCTTTACCTGAAAGGTTTTTCTTTTTTTTGCTCTATTTGTGTCATTCTTCTTGTTCCATGAGTATTTTGGGAATGATGACAGTTCTGAGCTCTCTAAAAACATTGTAGCAAAGATATATTGATCCTGAATCTATGGATCCCTTATGTGATTTTGGGATTTCATTTTGGGAGTAACCCCTTCCTTTTTCATGGCGTAGCTTCATTTGGAAACATATGACTTGGCATAGGGATTTCCAAATAAGCTCTCATTTCCTCTTTATTGTTAGCATCTATCACTTGCTACTTTAAAGTAATTGCTCACAACATGGTGTTTAGCAATTTCTTTAAAGTGGGGGCATACATTGGCATTATTCTTTTACATTTCATGTTCATTGTGTAGTATTCTTACTTCATGTGATGTGTCTTTCGCTTTATGGTGACATTAGGTGTAATTCCCTCAAGAGTGTGATCTCTCTTAGCATATTAGCATATTATATTCCTCTTAGTGGATTGATATGACACACTGCATTCCCTAAGTTGTGAATCTTTTATTCTTCAATTGGTCCTCTCTTGGAGACATTAGGAAAATGGTTGAAGCTTGATCCAACCCTCCTCTTTTTCTTTTATTTTTGTTTTTCTTTGTCTTCAGTAGTGCATTTTTGTGCTTAGTTGTCACTCCTTACATTATTTTCATGTGTTTTATTTTGTGCTTATGTTAGTTTTCCATAGGATCGTCACAACCCTCTTGATCGTTGCCATACCATCTCACTAGAATTGATACACGTGGACCCCTCTTGATGAGAGTTTGTCTACTTTAGTGTGAATTTGAAGCAAGTTCCTCCTCTCACTAAAGTAGGGGCTAAATGTAGTGTAGAAAAATGTATCCCTTTACATTTTCACACTTGTTTGGGCCCTTGTGAACCAAATAGACTTAATTATGCCTTATTTAGGGTGTTGTAAAGTTTTTTCTTGCACTTTCACACTAATCTAGGGTTTTATTAATTAGTTGGGCTTCTTTATGCTTTAATTGGCCTTATTTTGCATCCAAAAGCCTTAATTAATGCATATTTTTTAGGATAATCTTGAAATTTACCAATATCCAATCATAATTCATGTGTTTTTGGATTGTATGGCCTAGATTTAGTGATCTAGGACTCATATGCCACCTTGAGCATATGGGTACCACCTAAGTTTTGAGGCCTTAATATGAATTTCACATTAAACTAAGCATTTCTTGAAAAATGTGTCCTAAGCTTAGCCTAATGGGACTCATACGCCACAACTAGCATATGAGTCCCACTTAGCTTAGACCTAAATTAAATTCAAATTCTTGGTAGTATTTTATTCTCCTAGATCTAATGTTGGTTTGTAGCGTTGTAATTTCAAGAAATTTGGCATAAAAAGTATAAATACAAGGTTATTTCACATATTTTCTCCTAGAAATTCAAGTGTTCAAGCATTATAGAAAATTTGAGTTCACAAGAGCATTCAAGAGTCTACAAGAGCATACAAGAGAATTCAAGAGCCGATTATCAAGCATTTTGGAGCATTATTCAAGTATTGAGCATCATGTCAAAGTCATCATGCATCATGTTTTTTTTTGAGCTAACATTTGTGATGTAGGGTTTCATGATTCAAGCAAGATTCAATACAAGATTCATATCATTAAATCAAGAGTCAAGATCCAAATTCATGCTAGTCAATTCATACATGTTTGCAACATCTTATTTAAGGGTTTGGTGATTTGTAACATTGCATATTTGTTCATTCATCATTCCTCCTTTCTATTCAATTTTCTTTCAAGGTTTGATTACCAAAACGGGGTTTGACCAAGGAAAACTCCTTTCCACTATCAAAAAAATATTTTTCCCTCTCTTTAGTGTGTGATTTGTAGATCTAGGTTGAAGATACATTAAAGAGCAAGATTGGAAAGAAGTTTTCAAGGTTGCAAAGTTGTCATTGAAGGTTTCACCTTGTTTAGAAGATCACTAAAAGACAATTACAAAGAAAAATTTAGCATCTCAAATCTAGAAATCGGGTTGAGAAGGAAGAGAAAAAATAGGAGAGCATATTATGATCTTGACCTTCCAAAAAGATGAGTAGGATTGATACACCACAACTAGTGTATGAGTCCCAGTACATGGCTTTTTCTAGTTTTCAGGAGTTCTAGACTTGTCACTACCAAATTTGTGTTCTTGCCTAGAAACCCTAATCTAGAACTAAATCGCCCAACCTAGTGTATGAGTCCCACTGTGCATTAAATTCAGTATTTTTTAGCATTTTAGACCTTGTTCCAAGCTTCTACAGGTTTCCAAGTGTACCTTTGTACTTTTTCTAGTTTATTATTCTAATTCGCATTCAATTCCAAGTCATTCATTTGAGTTTTGCATAGCATTATGTTTTTTCATTAGATCTTCCATGTTACTAGTCTTTCTAAGACCTAGCTTGGTGGTGAACCCCCTTTTTAGCATTTAAATGTATTTAAACATACCCTAGGACAACCTTTAGCAGATATCTTTCCCTTATTCCATCCTTGGATTCAGGTCTCTAGGGTTTCCTTGAATGAGAAGTGTAGGAAATTAGTTGTTCTATCTCCCAAGCATTAGGAATGACAATTTTCAACCTTTAAGATACAAATAATAATCCATAGAACCTCCTCACTACAAATCCATACTATGATTCTTGGGTGGTGGGTAAATACTATGAGAAAAGGGATCCAACTCTAGTAGTTGTTGCATATAGGTGGGGACAATGTGACGAAGAGCTTATTAATGTTACCAATAGAAATTCTCTATTTAAGCTCCAAGCGAGGTATATTCTGAAGAGTCATCTGGGTTATGACTTGAGTTAAGAGAAATTTCCAACCCATAAGATTGTAGTTATGGACAGTTTTAAACCCTAAAATGAAGGCTTTTTTTCCATGCATGACCGAAACTTTTAAAACCTCATGAAAGGATGATAAGGAAAACAAGCTAAGATTTCAAGGGGGAGTTTGAGCATTCATGAAAAAGGCTTAACAATTTGGTAGTTCTATTAGCAGTCAAAGACATCATGAGAGCATCTAGGAGAGGATTAGAAAAATAGTAAAGACAAATATGGTGACAAGGACAACAATTTAAGCTTCTTGGGGGCAGTTTGAGGGTATCTAGGAGCTTCACAACCAGCTGGAGTACTCTTTTAGAAGCCAGGGGAGACCAAGTCAAGCAACAAGACCTCTTGGGCGTGTAAAATAGGTTTACCTATTTTTAAGCATGAGAACTTAGTCAATTTTAGTTCCTATATGCTCTCCCATGCTTGGGATGAGATATAGGACCCTTAGGCTTCATTTTTCAAGTAGTTCTTTCATGTTTTGGAGCTATATAAGCAAAAAATAGAGCATTGTAACTCAATTTTCTTAGTCACAACACTAAGAAACACACTTTGTAACACACTTTTCAATGCAAAGACACATACTTAAATCTTGTATCTACTTTAAGAACACCTTTTCTCAATAAAATTTTAGTATTTTTCCTTCTTAACAGTTGTTTCATTATGTGAAAATGAATGATTGATTATGTTTTTTTGTGTTTTATGTTTAAACCTCAAAATCATTGTCTCATTTCCAACACTTTTAAGCAAAAATCAGTGAACAAAAACAATTAAATAAACTACTAATTGACATAAATCAGTGAATAAATATAACTAAATATACTACCACTTGACATAAATCAGTGAATAAATATACTACCAATTGACAAAAAATAGTGAATAAATATGACTAAATATATGACTAAATCAATGACTAAAAATATACTACCAAATTGATCAATCAAAATAACCAATAAATGACTAAAAATGGT
Source organism: Sequoia sempervirens (assembly GCA_007258455.2). Taxonomy (NCBI): domain Eukaryota; kingdom Viridiplantae; phylum Streptophyta; class Pinopsida; order Cupressales; family Cupressaceae; genus Sequoia; species Sequoia sempervirens. Next base: position 33,292 of record VDFB02268701.1, read on the forward strand.
TTAGTCATAAATTTGGCTGCATTATAAATGACCGACAATAAACTACTAATGGTCATGTTACCAAGCTTAGTGAGTAAATATGACTAAATATATGACTAAATCAGTGACTAAATTAACAACTAGATATACTACCAAATTGATCAATCAAAACCACCAAATAAATGACTAAAATTGGTTTAGTCATAAATTTGGTCATGTTATAAATAACCGACAATAAATTACTAATGGTCACGTGACCAAGTTTAGTCATTTATATACAATTTTCAATAGTTTTTTTAGTCATTTATTATTGTTTTCTACTAGTGATTGTTAAAACAACAGGTCAAGATGTGGAACAAAAACCATTTGGAAATATATTTGAAGAGAAAATACACTTGGAAATGGAACTAGAGGAAGTAAATGCAAGTGTGATAACTAGGGTCATGGATGAGGAGCTCTTCATGAAGGAGAGAGAAATACTAAAACAATGGGAGGAGGTGATAGCTAGAGAAGAGGTGTTCTAGCGCCAAAAGTCTCTAGAAATATGGGTAAAAGAGGGAGACAAAATTGGAAGTTCTTTCATAATTCCATAAGATTCAAAAGGGAAGTGAAAAAAATCTTCAATTTGAAGAAGGAGAATGGGGAGGTGGTGGAAGGGGCAGTAGATATTGCGGCAAAAGTGGTGTACTTTTGGTGCAGGGGCACCCAAGCATATGAAGTTTGCATCAAGTGGTCAATATGTCAAGTAGTGGTGATAGGGTCTTTTAGCATGAGATGAGGTTTGTTAATTCTAAATAAGGTCTTTGGAGACCATTTATTATGTAATAGGGTGGCTTTTAAGTCTTTGGTATCAAATAGGGTGAAAAGTTGCAAAAGTGTAAAAATGTTGTCATAGCAAAAATTGACAAAATTTGCAACATTTAGGAATGTGAAGGGTCTTGGAAGTTTAAAAGGTAATTGTTGATGGTGTTTTATGTACAACAACAACACAGACAAGATGTAATATCCTATCTCTCTTGAAAGGTAAATCTCTATCAGCAAGCCTCAAGAGATAACCCCAAGGTCTCTAATGTCAGGTCTTGACAATGCATAAACAACTCAGTGATAAATGTGAAATTGTTGGTAATCACAATGGGACCTTACTACAAGCAAACTATTGAATCAATTTTATCAGATTTAACAACATATTGATACTTCAATCCTAGGTTTAACCCAATATTTAAAGAAATAGCAAAAGAATGAGGGCTTCAAAGAGATTTCTAAATCTAATACTACTCCTAAGATCAACAATGAAAGTAACCAATACTCGAAATGGACCAATCCCTCAAAACTGATCTCTATTTGACACAAATAAATCTGCAATCTTACATAGAACAGTGCAATGTTCTGAGGTGTTAGGATTTTCAAATCATGAGCATTCATTCAACAACCCTATTGCAGCTGGAATGAATGAATCCTCACAATCAAACATAACCACACAAAATATGAAGTCCAAGCTAACTTTGCAAAGCAACTAACAATCAGTTGGTTGCAAAAATTATGGACTGAAGGATCGCTGCAACATTCAAATATTGAATCACAAGCATCATCAAAGAAAACCTAACCTAAATATTAACCTTCTCAAAGAAATTTTAAAGATTGAATAACAAGAACCATGCAAGACAAGAGGAAACAAGTATGGCACCAAATCACAATGTCATTCCTTGTATTCAAATTATCCACTGTAGCAACAATTCCAGTGTTTAGTTACAACATTTGCTTAAGAATACCTACTTGCTAACTTACTCTTCTTCTAACTAATTCTACTTTCTATGTTCTGGTGACAAAATCTAATCTTCTAACTATCTAACACTTTACAAATGAGGCCAAATGCCCAATTTATAGAAATCCCTAGAAAACCTGTCGGCTAGGCAAGGGTTTCGCAGCAATAACTTGGCACAACAACCCAGCCAGGAGCGTCTTTGAAATGGGTCAAACGGGTATTAAATTCACATCTCATCGAAGTCGGCCTCGGATCTGCAATGCAGCTCAGACGACGCACGGGAAGATAATAGGGAAGCACAAATCATGCTGCAGCCCATCATTAGCTCTCTTCCCTATTATCCCCATGTCGATTTGACTCTTCATGCAGCTTCAAGAATGCTACATCTAAGTCGGCCACAGGTGGTACTGGCAGAACCCTAAATCACCTCTCAATGGATGCAATTTCATCCCTTGAGTGTTTGAATGACTTATCCCAATCTACCTTATATGTCACATGCTTATCAATAACTGTGAGGTAGGTGGCCGCATCATCCAGTTGGTGCTCAGAAATAGAACCATCATCAAGTGGTGCATACACATCATGTCACCATTCTCTCAACCGTTCCAAGCTCAAGTACTTGGGCATGATCTTTCTTCTTCCCATCATGATTTCAAAGAAGGCAATGGAACCATTGTAAACCCTAGCTAGGGTGTCATCAATCTGCTTCCTTCGTTTATGAATCTTTTTCAGCACCTTCTGCCTAATTTTTAGTGCCTCAAACCACTCCCAAGGTTCGACAGCTCTAGAGGAAGGAAGAATCTCGTCGCTTACCAACCTTTCCTAGGTGTATTCCATTAGAGTTCTAGTTTTCTACAGAAGGAGGTCTGTATCCTCCTTATCTTGTGCCAACACCTGTTTCAACCATTCAGTCACCATGATAGCATCCTTCCCAATTGATAAAATCTCCTTAATAGCTTCATCACCCTTTTCTTGCACCCCTTTCAACCAATTCACAGTGGCAAGGGTGGAATCCTTCATCTTTTCTAGCTCAATTATGGTCTCCTGAGGTAAAGGATTGGTAGCAGAGGAGGAAGGATTGATGGACTGCAGTGGCTTCATTAATTCCTCTAAGCACTTCCTAAGATTTTCATTTTCCCTCCTCAGCTCCTGCTTGGTCTTCATTTCCCTTCTCAATCTATCCACAATAACTGTACTAGAGACCTCATAGTCCTCAATGTCCTGCTCAACTAATGTAGGTCCTAGATTGAAAGTCTGAATATTGTAGTCCTTTCCAACCACATCATCCCTATTTTTATCTAGAATAGGGGTAGCAATATGAATGACCTTGTTATGTGCCTCATCTCTCTCAACCCGTGAGACCACCCTAGCCTTCTTCTTACCTTTATCTTTTCCAATCCTGGCTAGTAGTGCATCCCAATTCGGTGGACTATCCTCCACTACTACCTATTTTCTCTTTATTTCTTTCTCCAGCCACTCCAGAATAGTGGGCTCCAATTGCACTTGGCTCTGCCCCATTTCTTCTTGTTGATCTCTCGCTATCTCTTCATTCGAATTATGTTCATCAAGATTTTCATCTATCTTACTTTCTTCCTCTTCAACATATTCCTCCTCTTGTTCAAGTGATGGATCTTTCACTGCCTCTACCTCCCTTGGAGGAGATTCAACTACTTCAATTCTAATAGGAGAGTTTGCATGTGCAACCATAGGGGACTGCATTATCTTTTCAATTTCTGCCTCTGCACTATGAAGATCACCCTCATGAAATTCTTCACCTTCAGTATCTAGATGATCCACAACCTTTTCATCCTCACCTGGATCACCTTGAGCTTTGTGAGTGGTAGGCACATCATCATGCTGCTCCTCATGAGAGACCACCGGAGGTAGGTCAGTCCTAGGCACATTGTCCCTAGGAGAAGGAGTCCCAGACCTCCTTGTATATACTTTGGACTTCTCCCTTGAACTTTCAACATCCACTACTAGTGGAGTAGCCTTTTTTTCCCCAACCTCGAAGCTAGCCTTCTCTGACAATTTTATAATTCTTCTTCTTTTGGGTGCAGGATCACCAACCTCAGGATTTTTTTTTTCAGTCTCTTTCTACCCAGACTTCTTAGTCATAGTCCTTTTATTAGCTTTTAGCCTTCTTTGTTTCACTGTTTCCTGGGCCTCTTCTCCCTAAACACATTTTGTCTTAACCTTGGATGGAGAGTCCAACTTAACTTTACCTTTAGGATTCCACTTGGTGGATTCTTCAGAGGTGGAGTGGGGATCTAAATCTCCCATCAGGTCGTATGTGCATTTTACTCCCTTGTTTTCCAACTCCCATACTATGTGTTTGAGCCACATCTTGGTAACCTTGATAACTAGATCCATCAATTGTTTCAATTCTGTTTGCTCCTCCTCTAACCACTCTACATCACCAATCAGTCTATCTTTTACTGCTTCATATGGATGGTCCTAAATTAAGTTCCCATCATCTTCCAACTGACTAGGAATTTCCCTTACGTTATACAATCGAACTACATCTACTGGAAGCCAGGAGAATTTCTTCTTTCTGACCTCAAATTCATCACCGCAGTTGGCCCAGTAGTCCTCCAAATTTACCTTATGGCTATATTCTCTGCTGGCCTTCTTTTGAGCCTCTCCTGTGATGTCAAATATGGACCTCTTGGAGTGGGAAGACAAACCAAGAGCACTTAATTCTTCTTCTAAATCCTGGGTGGAACCAACGGAAGGACAAACCTCTCTGGTGCCAATCCTTAGTGGGAGATCTCCACCAAATCCTATCTTGTGCTTGTCCTTCTTGACAATGGCATCGAAGTCACAAATCTACCTAGTGACTTCCAACAAAATAATGTGATCAGTGGGGTACCTTGGAAGTCTGTATGGGGGCCCCTAGCAGCCATCAATCCAAATGTAGGAGAAGGTTGGGAACTGAATGAACCAGGCTCCATATTTCTTGATGAGCTCCTTTGCTTGATCTGAAATTCTAACATGCTTTGCTTCCTAAAGAATTCTAGTGATATGCATGGTAAATGCATCATTTTCCCTCCTATAGTCTGAGCTTCCTAAATATAGCTAAGGGAAAACTTCATAGATGATATCCTATCCGAAAATTCCCTTTGTATCCAATCCTTTGTAGGGATGGAATCTAGCAAGTGCATAGACCAAATATGAGGTCATTGTGAAGGTCTTTGTCTGCAACACATTAGAAAATTGTTTGTGAATTACTTAGCTGATGACCCTTGCCCAATGGTAGTCAATTTTCTCTTGTTCCATCCTTACAATTGCATGGCACATCCAATTCTCAAATGTACCAGCACTCTTTAATCCAACCACCCTGCTAAGAAAGGTGATGGCATCATAGTATTCCTTCTTGAATTTTGCTCTGAACAACTACTTAGGCAACTTGGAATAGTGTGACTTGGGCTTCTCCAGCCAGGAGTTGATCAGCTGCTGTGACTTCACAGTTTGTTCATCGCAGAACTCCTGACCTACTTGAATGGTGAATCCCACCACATGAGACCGTTCTAGCATATCAAAGGCCTGGGCAATGGAGACCGGGTTGAGATTTGAAACAACTCTCCCTTTAGGCCCAATAATCCTTTGTGTAGTATCCTAATCATAGTGTCTGGCGCACTCAAGGACCAGCTCATAGCAGTGCACTGTAGAAGGGAAACCAGCTACATGGGACAAGCCTGATTCCATCATCCTTCTAGTCACCAAAGGAGGATCCTTAGCCACCATCCTGGCTTTAAATTCCTCATAGTCCTAGAGGCCAACATTCGTATCAATGACTTTTGACCAGAAAGAAGTGATCTTACTCTCCAGGACCTTGCTCTTAATGTCCAGCTTGATCCTCTCTACATCAAACAATGAGGAACCAGCTATCGCCTTGCTTGATTCAACCTATATTCAACATGAAAACATAATAAAAACCACAGGAAAGCAAGGTTAATCCATCAACATACCATTAGAATGCATCTCATATAGTCAAGGTGTTATTAAAATCCATATAAAATGACCACAAAAAATTTTGGGTTTCAAAACCATCTATGGAATCTGAGCCAGAGAGGAATTTCGAGAAATTCCAGACCGATCGGATTCCAACGGAATAGTCAGGAAACACCTACTTAATCATTAAGCTTGATCATTTTTCATCAAAAAATTCACATGGAGATCCAATTACTAAATGAAATAATCATCAAATGCATCACAAATTATAAACAAATCCAATTATTTCATGCTTTTTTATATTTTACCAAATTTCAGGGAAATCTGTGAGGGACAGATTTCCACGAGGAACAAACCAAAGAGGATTTTCGAGAAATCTAGGAGACGGTGGATTTCGGAGAAATCCAGACCTAACGGACATCCACGGTTAAGCAAAATTTCTGGACCAATGGAGATTTCAGAGTGAAGGCTTCGGCAAGAGTCAATCATTTCACCGAGAAGTCTTGGTGACTTCCGGGAGTCACATCGAAGGATGCCATCATAATAGGTTTCAGTGTAAAGGGACATAACAAACATATCAGTATGAGCCAAGGGTGGTCGGGGTAAGGTCCTGGCGAATTAATCATATCTCACCAACCATCAGAGTTTAACTAATAACTTCGGCCAGACTTACATTTTTGATATAAGGTACTAGCAAAGTTGAGGTGTCCTGCCGACAAGCGTTAGATTTGAATTCGGCGAGAGGTCCTAGTGAATTCATTATGTTTCATCTATGAGGAGTTCCATTAGCATAACCTCTTGCTGACATTATGAATTCATCCTGATAGAAGATCTGGGCTCGCTAAGAAAGAAAGGTCTCACGATGAAGTCCTGTCGACTATTAGGAGTTTCGCCGAAAGTGAAGGTGTTGGCAAGAGTAGGAATCTTGCAATAAGGTCCCAACGAAGCATGAATGCCTCCCCGACGTTGAAGAGCACTCGACAAGAGTAGGATGTGTTCGGCAAAAGGTCTCACTAAAAATGAAAGTCCCAGCGACAAAACGGAAGATCAACAAGACGAAAGGAACCTGCTATGAGCTCTTGGCGATGAGGTTTGTCTTGCCAACAGAAAGACTTTTGGAATGAGAATTACAGTGTCCTGGTGACCTAAAAAGAGCAGAGCTTGGTGAAAGTGAAATGTTCTCGGTGGGAGGTCTCACCGAAGGACAGATGTCTTGGCGAAGCAAACGAATATCGGTAAAGCTACTAGATCCCGCTATGAGCTCTTGGCGACAAGCACTTGTCTCACCGAAAGTGAGTATGAACAAGCACATCGATGAGACATCTCCTCACGGGGTGAGGTCTTAACGAAAGCAAAGGTCTCGCCAAGAGATATGCATACAAGATTTCATCAGTGTAAAAATGATAGTGTCACGGCAATCCAACATGAACCTAGGAAGACCACTTCGGAAAACCTCAAGGTGGTCGATATGATATCTCAGCAATCTTGAATGGTCATAAAGAAGGGGATCCAGAAGGGATGGAGAGTCTCAATTTCATCCATACACTGAACCAACTATGGATTTTGAAAAGTTTAACTTAGGGCAAGTCGGGAATGGACCTTTCATGAATTTTCTTTGCATTCTAGGTCAATCTTAAGACAAAATAATCTAACATGGCACTACCCTAGGCCCAAAACCCTATTCATCTGCCATTAGCATACAGGAAAGTTTAGAATTTAGTTATTTCAACTGCTAAGTCGTTACTAGGGTTTACTAAATACTCTCAGGCAAGATTCATCAAAATGCAGATAGACAAGAGAGCTCAAAACTTACCCAAGAGATGACATGACGCAAAGCTGAACACCCCTAGCATGAAACGATCACTCATAACCTCAAAGTGCCATACATAATTCTCAATCAAAGGCAGGGTAATCAAACACATGCCATTATGAAGGGCAAATTGACCCCAAAAGCAGCAAACACAAAGCCCGACGCCCATAGAGAACAAAGGTAGGAAGGCACAAGAAACTGTCATAGTTTGCCCAAACAACCCAAAGAGAAGCCAACAGTTCAATGAACAAACTCTAAGGATGCAGTTCTTGACTCAGACAACGGAAAATAGTGAACATGATGGCACAAAGATCTCATAAATCAAATAAAAACCTAGCCTTCAAAGCACGTACGAAGCCATTAATGCAACTGATAAGATAGTCATGAAACCTAGGGAGCCGACGATAGGGTGGAATCTGGGAAAGTCCAACCCACATGGAAATCCACAAAGATCAAAAATCCTTGAACCACGGTGCAAAATTGGAGTCCAAGCGGGATCCGAGAAAATCCAACCAAGGTGGAAAATCCTGAATCAGGGCAAAAGCCCGAAATTCATCTAGAACTTAATATTTTCAGAGAATAACTTGGGGAAATACTTAGGCAATAAAAAAATAAAAATTTTAAGCTCATGCCTGGGTAAGACAAAACCTCAAAAAGAAAGGGCAAAAACACCAAAACCGAAGTGAAAGAGGGTCGCTGCTTCCAGCAGGGCGCGTGTGCGAAAACTGCACAACAATAATTATAGGAATTTTTGCAGTTAGAATTTGAATGAAACATGTATTTAAAGCCTCTTCAAGGCTCAAAGATGGATTGATGAAGTTTTTATTGTGATTCCCATTGAAAATACAATGCTTAATTCTATAATTTTACTATGTTTTTGATCTTTTCAGGATCTGTATGGCCCGTACAATCTATGGCATACTTTGAAATTCATTGTATTTTTTGGAGGCATGTTTTAACTCTTATTTAATTCAATTTTGAGGGTATAACATTGTTTTTTGTGAGAGTTCTCTTTAAATCTCTGTTGCTGCCCTGTTACAGAAATTTAAGGGTTGAGGGTCATCTAAAATGGAAAATTGACTCATTCCACTTTCTGTAACTATTGTATCTCATGGAATGGGTCCAAATCACTTTAATTTAGGTGTCTTCATGTTTTTGGTAGGATGAGGAGTTTAGTTGTTAATTTTGGGATGATGCTCTAGGGCTGGGAAAATCATTTTTCATGTGGAAATGAGGTGTAAAGGCAGGGTTTTGAGGAAGTGTTGATAGATTTGGTCTTGTGTTAGTTTTTTGTTTTTTTCTAGACAATTCAGAGTATGTTGGATGCAATTTTTGGGTTATATAAGCCCGAGAGTTATGAGATTGAATAAACCCTAGGTTATTTGCATGAAAAGAGAGGGTTTCTTGGATTAGTGGTTTAGAGGTCATGAATCTAAGAAGTAATGGTGGAATCTGATGTTTTGTAACACAAGTTGAGTCTTTCAAGAGAGTTTGAGTGAGAACTTGGTGTTTGGGAAGTACTTCCTTTGGAAAATGGGGCTAACTGAGTAGCCTAAAATAGGGGTAGTGTATTGGATCTCAATATTGGTACAAAGAAGTCACTTGAAACCTTTTGGGGATGTTGTGTTGGTTTTTTGGTAAGTCTTAATTGATGTTTGTCAGGCCTTTGTAAGAAATTCTCTAAAAAATATTGTGCAAAGTTAGATTTTGAGGGCTACAAGCCTCTTATTGTGTGTTCAGGGAAAGCTAAGAGTTTTGTGTTCAAAGGTAGGTTTCTTTGTTTGAGACTAATCAATTTGAGTTGGATAGAGTGTCATCACCACCTTGCTTACATCAAGTGGTATCAGAGCTCAGGGACAAGGTCTATTGTGGTTGAATTTTGCAAGTTTGAAGAAAGGTGATTAGAAGATGAAAAGACTAGTTTGTGAAGATGCCTCTGAAGGGTGTTGGTGCTACTAGAGAGTTGCAGGAGTTAAAGGAGAAACATGATAATATTTTGGAGTCACACTATAATGTATTGGCAAGGATTTCTGCCTTGGAGACAAAGAAAAGAAGAGATGAAAATGAAGAGAGTGAAACAGAGGAGGAAGATGAAGAATATGAAGATGTTGATGAGGAACTAGACCCTGAAGATCAGAGGATGGAAAAGTTGCTCAAAGTAGTTAAAGGTGATTCAATGAAGGTAAAATTTGATCTTCTTATCTATGGAGGAAATTTAAACAAAGAAGAGTTGCTTGATTGGATTGCTACTATGGACAATCACTTTGAGAGTGAAGACATTACAGATGAGCAGAAGGTGAAGGTGGAAAAAACAAAACTCAAAGGTCATGCTCTTTTATGGTGGGATTATGAGCAAGCAGAGAGGAGAAAACAAGGCAAGTCAAGGATAACTTCTTGGGACAAGATGGTACAAAAAATGAAAGGTAAGTTTCTTCCAAAAGATTATGAAGTTCAATTGTATAAAAGGTTACAAGGTTTGAAGCAAAATGATCTAGATGTCAAGGCCTATACTGATGAATTTTACAAACTAAGTATAAGGTCAAGAAGGGATGAAGATGAAGTTGAAAAAGTGGCTAGATATCTAGGAGGCCTTAGATTCAATATACAGGATGAATTGGTTGTTGCTAACCCAAAGACTGTTGAGGAATGTTTTCAATTAGCTATCAGGGTGGAGGAAAAGATCAAAAGAAGGCAAGAGAAATCTGTTAGAGGCAAAGGTAATAACACAAGAGGGAGAGGAGAAATCCCTACATCAAAGCAGCCATTTGAGGAACAAGAAGAAGCAAGTAAAGGTAAGGAGCAAGGTGTTGATGTAAGAAGAGGTTTTAGGGGTAGAGGAAAGTTTAGTGGTGGTGGAAATTTAAATGTTTTTGCAAGGAGATGTTATAATTGTAATGAATATGGTCATCCTTCTTGGAAATGTCATGAAAATTTTGGTAGTTCATCTAATGGAGGTGGAAAGAGGACTGGAAGGAGGGATCAATTAGTTCAAGAGGAGTGTGAGAGTACAAATTATACAATTTTACATGCTACTCCTGAGACAAGTGAAATGTTGATGATGAGGAAGACTATATTGAAGGTAGCCAAGGAGATGGAACCATTGCAAAGAAAGAATCTTTTCAAGACCACATGTAAGTGCAAGAATAAGGTATGAAAAATTGTCATTGATTTAGGCTGTATTGAAAATATGGTGTCAAGTGAGATGGTGAATAAACTGAATCTGCAAAAAGTTCCTCATGAGTTACCTTATAAGGTGTCTTGATTGAGTGATGGACAATCTCTTTCAGTCAATGAACACGTAGTTGTTGAATTACAGATTGGAGGTTATCAAGATAAGGTAGTTTGTGATATCTTGTATATGGATTGTTGCCACTTACTCCTAGGTAGGCCTTGGCAGTATGACAAGTGTGCATTGTATGATGCGAGAGAAAACACATACACTATAGAGAAAGATGAATGTAAATTTGTTTTGACTCCTTTGGTGGAAGATGAAAAAGGTAAGGCTAAGGTGATTATGTGTGGGAGGAAAGAACTTGTAAAATTTGTAAAATAAGACAAAAAGATAGATTTTGCAGTCAGTTCAAGGCATGAGAATGTTTGGACAATAGGGGAGAAGGTTGCTTCAGGTTTGTTGACAGTGAATTGGAATATGAATGTTTTGGTTGGTACAATGGTGTGTCCATTGGTTCAAAGCATGGTACAAGGACAAGTAGCAAGATCTATAGGTACAGTAGGTTGCACATCTGATGGTACAATGGTACAAAAGGCTGACAAAACATGAAGTTTGATGACAGGGATGAAAGGACAAAATGGGAAAAGAGTTGAGGCTAGTTACAAGCATGGAGAAGAGACAAAGAAGAAGATAGTTAAAGGAGTTACTAACATGTCTTTGTTTGTAGGTATGAAAGGAGTACAAGTAGATTTTGGTCAAGGATCAAATGGAAGACCGTCATCAGGTTTGAATGCAAAGATGAAGTCACATTCAAGAGCAAACATAGTCAAGGAAGCAGGGCATATTACAAGGTATTTGTACTTGAACCAAGGAGTTTTGTAGACTAGAGAGTGTGTAGAATAGTGATGAAGCATGGAACAAGGCAGAACTCATGTGACATGAGTTCTTTTTCTATGGGGTTGTATGGTGCAGGAGCACCCAAGTAGATGAAGTTTGCATCAAGTGGTCAATATGTCAAGTAGTGGTGATAGGGTATTTTTAGCATGAGATGAGGTTTGTTAATTCTAAATAAGGTATTTGGAGACCATTTATTATGTAATAGGGTGGTTTTTAAGTCTTTGGTATCAAATAGGTTAAAAGTTGCAAAAGTGTAAAAATGTTGTCATAGCAAAAATTGACAAAAATTTGCAACATTTAGGAATGTGAAGGGTCTTGAAAGTTTAAAAGGTAGTTATAGGTGTTTTTTAGTTATAATTTGAATGAAACATGTATTTAAAGCCTCTTCAAGGCTTGAAGATGGATTGATGAAGTTTGTATTGTGATTCCCATTGAAAATACAATGCTTAATTTTTCAATTTTACTATGTTTTTGATCTTTTTCAAGATATGTATGACCCGCACAGTCTGTGGCATGCTTTGAAACTCATTGTATTTTTTGGAGGCATGTTTTAACTCTTATTTAATTCAAGTTTTAGGGTCTAACATTGTGTTTTGTGAGTGTTCTCTTTAAATTTTTGTTGCTGCCCTATTACATAGATTTAAGGGTTGAGGGTCATCTAAAATGGAAAATTGACCCATTCCACTTTCTATAACTACTGTATCTCGTGGAATGGGTCCAACTCACTGTAATTTAGGTGTCTTCATTTTTTCGTAGGATGAGGAGTTGAGTTGTTGATTTTGGGATGATGCCCTAGGGTTGGGCAGAGCATTTTTCATGTGGAAATGAGGTGTAGAGATAGGGTTTTGAGGAAGTGTTGATAGATTTGGTCTTGTGTTGGTTTTGAGAGTTTTTCCAGACAATTTAGAGGTTCTATAAGCTTGGGAGTTATGAGATTGAATATACCCTAGGTTATTTGCATGAAAAGAGGGTTTCTTGGATCAGTGGTTTAGAGGTCATGAAGTAATGGTGGAATTTGATGTTTTGTAACACAATTTGAGTCTGTCAAAATATTTTGAGTGAGAACTTGCCCATTTTTGTGAAGTACTTCCTTTGGAAAATAGGGCTAAGTGAGTAGCCTAAAATAGGGGTAGTGTATTGAATCTCAATATTGGTACAAAGAAGTCACTTGAAACCTTTTGGGGATGTTGTGTTGGTTCTATGGTAAGTAATAATTAATGTTTTTCAGGACTTTGTATGATATTCTTTAAAAAATATTGTGCAAAGTCATATTTTGAGGGCTACAAGCCTCTTGTTGTGTGTTCAAGGAAAGCTGAGAGTTTTTTGTTCAAGGGTAGGTTTCTTTGTTTGAGACTAATCAATTTGAGTTGGATAGAGTGTCATCACCACCTTTCTTACATCAGCTTCTTTCATCAACTCCTCAACAATTCAGAAGGCTCAAATTTACGAGCACAAGAGTCTATACTAAAAGGAATCCTTGTGTTGGTCGTGAGTGATCAAAATAGGATGTTGTTGGGGCTGTCTTTTGCAGAGGAAATTAAGTAAACCGCTTTCCACCTCCACCTAGATAAGGCTTCAGGCCTTGATGGTTTCCCAACATGCCTTTTTCAAAACTATTGGAGCATCATCAAGCAAGAGGTGGTGGATGCATTGGAGGAATCGAGAGCCTTGGGGAGGATACTAAAGGGTATCAATAACACTTTCTTGGCCTTAGTAGAAAAAAAGGAGAAGCCAACATCATCGGTTGAGTTCAGGCTAATTAATCTTTGCAACACACTATATAAAATTATGACAAGAGCGATGGCTAATAGGCTAAAGAAAATTCTCCTAGCATTGATTTTAGAGGAATAGACTGGTTTTGTACTTGGGCATTCAATCTTTGATGGGGTAATCATTGCACAAGAGGTCATTCACAAGATTCAAACAAGTAAGAATCAAGGAATGCTAGTCAAATTAGATATAAAAAATTCCTATGACATGGTGGATTGGAGGTTTCTATGCAAAGTTCTAGAAGCCTTTGGATTCAATAGGGTGTTGGTGTCATGGATTTTCAACTGCATTTCAAGCCCGCATAAATCTCAATCCTCATAAATGGTGAGCCGATTGGTTTCTTTGAAGCTTCTAGAGGCTCGAGATAGGGAGACCCTCTATCTCTTTTCCTATAGATCTTCATGGTTGAGGCTCTAGGTAAGTTGATCTCGTGGGTGACCTCCAGGAGCCTAATTGCCAGTGTTCAAATCACAAGTAGGCTTCCAACCGTAACACATTAGCAATTCATAGACAATACAATGCTTTTTGGTGCTACCAAGTTGAGTGAAGCTTTCAAAATTCAAAAGGATTCTTAATTGTTATGTGGATTCTTTGGGAAAACATGTGAGTGAAGCCGAATCAGAGTTCTTAAATATGAACCTTGGAATGGCCCTAGAAGTGGTTGAGGCTGTGAACTTTAGGATTGGGAATTTTTTGATGATGTACATTGGGTTACCATTGGAAAGAGGATTAAGAACAGGAAAGTTATGGGATCCCTTGGAAGATTGTGTCAATAATCACCTTCAGCTTAGGGCGGTAAGTGGTTGTCATGGGAAAGAAGGATTGTTCTGCTTAAGGTGGTCATCTCAAATCTTCCTATATATATCATGTCATGCCTGACATTATTGGCCTACAAGGCTTTACAACTCAATCGTAGCATGAGGTGCTTCTTCTGGCAAAGCACTTCTGATCATAAGAAATTTTAAGAAATCACTTGGAAAAAAAATTGCAAATCAAAAAAGAGTACAGGAGTGGGTCTTACGAGTTTGCTCAAAAAAATAAAGCACTAGGAAGGAAGTTGATATGGAACATGTACACTCACAATGATGAGAAATGGGAAAATATTCTTTAGTGAAAGTACCCAAAAGATAACAAAGCTATTAGCATATTACTTGCAGAGAGTTTGCCAAGTGGCTCTAGAATTTGGAACTTCTTGTGTGCCTGTCACCCTCTCATTTAGGAATAGTTTTCCTTGGACATGCATGATGGAAGAACAACTCTTTTTTGGGAGGACTCATGGTACAAATACTCGAACATAGATAACAACATGGTGATTGAGCAGTCAAATTTTTTTTTACAATGTACATAGGGCCACCACGTAAGGGATTATTTAGAGGAACATAGGATGGATGGAATGTCAGTGTTTGTATGGAAGGCCTTGAATACAAGACTCATCCCCATAGAGGAAGCAAAGATTTTGAGGCAAGATCTAGGGAAAAGAATAGTAACAATTCACGCTAGGGTGGATAAGCTTGTTTGGGTTGGCTCGGTGTCTCATCAGTACAAGTCAAAATATGGTTATTGGTTGTAATGCAAGAATGAGTAAGCCTCAATATTTCCATTAGATATTTTCTAGGATCTCTCTTGTCTTCTAAAAGTAGGAACCTTTGCATGGGCTACGATGCAGGATAGGATTCTAACGATAGATAACTTCAAAAGGGTGGGTTATTTGAACCCTTCTAGGTGTGTGATGTGTAGGAAGGTAGAGGAGGATGCAAATAATTTATTGGTTGGGTGCTCATTTGCACACGCATGTTGGAAGTGGCTTTGTGAAAGACTAGGTTGGAGTGGTTCAGTGCCAAATGATATACTTGCATTATTTTCCTCTTGGCTAGTGCTCAAGAAGAATTTGTTCTTCAATGAGTTTTGGTTGATCTTTCCATCATTGGTTGTTTGGGAAATTTGGAAGAAGCATAATAGGAGAGTGTTTTCAAACAAAGTGAGAGACTTTCCAGCCTTCATCAATAGGCTGTAGGTTGCAATTGTGGAGGTGGTAAATGTTAAGGTGGCCCAAAAAAAATTGAGTCATCAACCTTTTCGGAATGGGATGCAAGAATGAGGAATGTTTGGTTTGGTTTGTACCTCCCCAAACCTAGGGCCTAATCTTAGAGAGAAAAGAAAGAAAAGTGTAAATGTGTGGAGTGGTGCCCTCCAATGGAAGGATGGTATAAGTTGAATTTTGATGGTGCTTCTTGTGGTAATCTGGGGGTGTCGGGAGCAAGATGTTGCATCAGGTATGTCAAGGGAAGAATGGTAGTTGAGAGGTATCTTCCTCTATCGTAAGGGACTAACACATTGGTTGAGCTCAGGGCCCTCGTTTGTGGCCTTAAGTTGAGCAGGGAACTGAAATTGGGGAACATAGAAATTGAAGGAGACTCGATGGTGATCATTCAGGCGATGAGATTAGGGAATATGGTGAATTGGAGACTGCAACTTCTACTCGAGGAAGCCTACAAACTAACTAAAGATTTGGTGCAACATTTACCATGAACCATGTATATAGGGAGTCCAATGTAGAGGTTGATAGATTGGCGAATGATGGGGTGGAGGGCATCTTAATGACCCGTATAAGCTCAGCTTGGTCTATGAAAAAAGTTAAGGAAGATAATTTACCTCCCGTGATAACTTGGTGGGGTGTAGCAACTTGAATTGTGTTGTTATGAGTGGTGTGGGTGGGAACAACACATCGTCCAAGTTGGTGTGGTACAAGTGAGGTGAGTTGGACATGAGAATTTAATGCATATCTTTTCACATAGGTTGCATGGTTGGTCAAGGCATTATTGACAAATGGGGAGGATGGATCTCAGATTGAAGTGTCATTACACATTTACTCACACATGTATTGTGAGTGATAAAAGATAGTGGGAAGTCACAAATGCTCATTCAAATGGTGAGGCTATGGTGTGGGTGGGTTTTAGTGGAACATATATGGAGACACCCATCTGACTGATTGCTACTCATAAACTTTGGGCTTTCCTTGGGAAGATCACAGAGAATATTTTGTGCTCTGTGTTGAAGGAATGTGATCAATTGGTACTGGGGGTTGTCGAGATTATCTTGGGGAAAGAGTTCATGGTGTCGACGGACCAATACCGAATGAATGTAGACATTGTTTCAAGGTTTGTCACATTTCTTTTGGACTTTGAGTTCCCAAAGGAAATGGTGTTGTTGATGGCACAAAAACTAGTAACATGACAGACATGTTTGGGGGGTGGAGGATGCCATTATTATTGTTGATTTGGGGGTGGGTATTTTGCACCTACGTGACATGGCAAGGGTGTTTCTCCCAGACATCCAGGTGAAGCGGTACTCCTTCCTTCTAGATGTAAAAGGATGAGAGCTAAGGGATCACAAAGAACAGACGAGGTGGGATGTTAATTTTCTAAAGGTTTTTTTGTACTTGGAGGAGGTGTCACGAGGGGACTGGAAGGGATGCTTCCATGAGTACCTGCCAAAGGAGGATGTATTGTTCGACTAGAGTCTCAAGATGTGTTTTGATGGAGTGTCTATGGTATGTGTTTGGCTTAGTATTTTGTATGCAGTGATGGTTGGCTTTGGTTGTGGCTATGTGTAAAGGTGTGGTCTGTGATGTATGGTGGGAGGTTTAAGTAGATAGTGTTGAGTCAGTCCCATATGGTATGTATTTTGTTTTGGTCAGATGTCTTGTACTAGGGGTGGCTTGATTGTTTTGAACATATCACCACATTGGCAAAGCAATGTAAATATTTTTTTCTATCAATAGAATGCTATTTATGTACTAAAAAAAAACATTATAAAATAAAATTTATAATTATATTTATTTTATTATATTAAATAAATAAATAAATTATACATATTATATATATTTAAAAATAGCAATATTAATATTATATATTATAAAATAACATTTATAATTATAGTTATTTTATTATATTAAACATTTTATAGATTAAAATTGCAATATTAATATTATATATTATAAAATAATATTTATAATCATAGTTATTTTATTATATTAAATAAACCAAAAAATACATATAATATATCTCTTTTTAGACTGCAGGAATCGAAATCGGATCTAGCCACCCCCTATAAACTGTTGTGTGCCTACTAATTTTTTTCACATGACTGATGATGTTGGCACGACATGCCCTCCAATACCATGGGGATGGTGGGGAGACTAGACCTCATGACCTCTTGCCTGCAATAGGATGCTTTAGCCAATCGAGCTAGGCCCAACTCCCCATATAATATATCTTATTATATTATATGTTAACTATATTATATTATTAGGGTGACCCATATAACACATCGGTTGAAACGCTTGCTTAGTGACGTTGCCACCAAGGTTCAAATCCCCGTTGGGCCACTACGCTTGCAGGCTTTATGCTTTCGTTGGGCTGGTGGGCTCACATATTTAAAAACCAATAGTGTTAGGCACCTTAAAAAGTGCCCATTATCGATAAAAAAAACAATATTATATATATCATAGAAATTAAAAATTAAAATAATAATATTATATATTATAAAATATCATATATAATAATTATACTTATTTTATTATATTTTTTAAATAAAAAATTACATATAATATATATAATCTTTATTTATATTATTAAATTATATAATATATATCTTATATTTATTATTATATATTATTTATATAAAAATATGAAATTAATAAGTATAATATATTTATTAACATATTAATTTATAAGAAATTTAACAATTTAACATGTTTTCTGAGATAAAGGTATTATAGCATCCACTAAAGTTCAAATTAAATTTTGAAGCTAAATTTGTTATTTAAGTTCAATATATTTATTTATATTATATAAGATATTTTAACTTAACATTGTTGGAGTACAAAAACACTAAAAGTTGGGGGGGGGGGGTTTGAATCAGTGTCTTAATAGCCCAAAGTTAATTCATTTTTTACCCATAACACATTGTTTCTTTGTTATAATTGGATGTTCAATTACTAGAATGTATTCAAATGTGATAGTCAAGAGCAAATACTTGAATAACATGAAAGTTCAAATGTTGCAAAGTACATATAACGGAAATAAAAAAACTGAATTGCATGTGTCATGAAAACCATATGAACAACAACACTATAACACAATGATTTATGAGTGGAAAACCCTCATAGGGATAAAAAATCACTTGGGAAAAATTGCCTCACTGGCTTAATAAAATCCCACTAATTACAAAGCCTCATTGGCTACTTTTTGTGCCTCATTGGCAAAGCCTCACTGGAAAAGGAACTTCATTGGTTACAAGTATGCCTCATTGGAAAAATGATGTCTCACTGACATTTACAAACCATGAAGATAAAATGTAAAAGACAGAGGGTCTCTCTATTTCACTGAAGCTCATGGTAGCTTTTTTCCTTAACACATTTTGTGTCCTATAGGCTTCATTATATTTGAAACCTAGAAAACACAATATATATTAAATTTTCTTTGCGCTATCTTTTTGTGTACAACCTTTCTTAAAAAAAAAATAGTTTATAGTCCAACTACAAACAACATTTTCAAATGCTCATTTCCATGATACTAGGGTTTCAAGAGAAACCACTACATACAGACA
This sequence comes from Sequoia sempervirens, assembly GCA_007258455.2. Classification (NCBI taxonomy): domain Eukaryota; kingdom Viridiplantae; phylum Streptophyta; class Pinopsida; order Cupressales; family Cupressaceae; genus Sequoia; species Sequoia sempervirens. The sequence continues at coordinate 52,246 of VDFB02268701.1, forward strand.
TAATCATCATACAATCATAACAACTATATTTTAAAACTCTAACTTTCAACAACTTTAATATGTCGTGCACAAGCAAATATATACCAAGATATCAATAACCTGATAAACTATATTAGAGCCATATCGCTATTGAAAATTAGTTTGTAACTAAATGGGGAGCTCAAAAACTACAAATCTCAATTGTAGCAACAACAAATCTTCCAAGAACTGCACATAATCATCACTGTCAAAGACTCCTTCAAAGAACCTTTGAAACCTTTTAATTTTGTTGTTGTTCAAATTCAACACATGTCGTTTCATACACAAACTTTGAAATTGTTATTTTCTACCACATACAATCATCCAAAATATTTGATATACCCAAACATACAACATCCACCTAATGAGTTTGTATTCCCTAGAAAGGGTTGGTCAAAACAATGACTTTAGCACCCTTCAAACCACTTCATAAAATACCCTTGATCGGCTAGAGAAAGTCAACCTCCAATTAAAAGAAAAATAACTTTGTTTTGATCCTATAAGAAACACTTAGAGTTTTGAACAATTTTATACAAAATGAAGAGCCTCTAATAAATTTCATTAGCCTTGAAGACTTGTGAATGTCCAATGATCTCAACTAGCCACCATGTATTTGATAGCATGATACTTTGATGTAGAATACTATGCCTTTCAAATCAACCAGAACCAAAGCAAGCTTCTCATAATATCTTCCATGAAGAACATCAAAGGCAGAATGAACATGATGCTAATTCCAAACCAATAATGACATGAACCTTGAAGGACACCTTTAGATATACATATCACGTCAAATGAAAACCAAGAAAAGTAAAGCAATGATTAAGGTATCACTGACATCAGTGAAGCAATGATAAAATAACTTTGCACCAACAGATGCCACCAACTTGATCCATTCAACAAACAATTTGTCCACCTTTGACATCAATGACAAACAATGCCAACAAACATAATATAAATTATTAAGTATTTTATTAAATATTATTATGTAATAAAATTATATACTTATATTAACTATATTATATGTTTAATATTTATATATTTATTATCTAGGTTATAAATAAAATCTATATGATATTTATAGTTAATAAGATATATTAGATATATAATGAATAAAAGGGAAGACAAATATAAAAAGAATATAGAGGTTAAGAAAGATAGAAAGGATGATAAAGAAAGAAAAAGGAATATAGAAAACATGAGGGAGGGGAGATAGGAGATAGATACAGTGAAACAAAGAGAGAGAAAGAGAGAGGTGGAGAGAAAGATAAGAGAGAGATAGAGATAGAGGAGAGGAGAGAGGAAAATAATCCTCTCTCCCTCCTCTACCTATCTCTCTCCCTTACTCTATCTCCCCCCTCTTTATCTCTCTCAATTTCTCCCTTCCTCACTCCCTCCCTATCTTGCCTATCTATCTCTCTATCTATACCTCTCTCCCTTTCTCTTCTCATATATCTCTATCTTTCTCCCTTTCTCTCTTTCTCTTCCTATATATCTCTATCTCCCATATTTCTCTTTCCCACTCTCTATGTCTCCCTCTCTCCATCTCCCTCTTTGATGAGGGACACATCACCCAAAACCCACAAAAATCACAACAACAAATACCAACACAAAGATCTGAGACAAATAATTGACTTACTTTCAATTATTTTCAGAAAATGAAATTACAGATTCAAAGCTTACATGCTACAACCTCACGAGCTTGATTCATTACAACATAATCAACTCTAAAAAGAAAATCTACTATTCAGAGCCACAATCTGCACTCTCAAGGCCACCTCCCACAACCCCCACTTAACCCTTTTTATTTTCCCCAATAACTACCCTAGAATGTTCTATAAAGTACAAATTTCCCCTTTTTGTTTTGGCACCAAAAGTCCCACCATTTGATTTTTGGCCTAGGAAGATTTTTTTATGAAATTCACTTTTTAGAGGACCAACTTCACGAGGCCATAAATTTTGATCTAGGTGTCCAATTTGCTATTATTGTATATCATTGGAAAGCTATCAATGAGCTCTACAACACATGGACTCACTGTAGGTCGGTTTGGCCACTTTTTGAGTTGTTTCTGGGCCTCCAAAGTTTTATATCTGAATTTGAAGTTGCATTGGAGAAATTTCCCAGGACAAAAACTTTAATTTCTCCCAAACCGTGCAGGGTATTGAGGTGATTCTTTCACGACTGATTTTTTTTTTCTACTCTACTCCTTGGGGTAAATTTTCACATCCATATGAGCCTATTTTGGCCAACTTACTGAAAATAGTAAGTGCTCATATTTTCGCTATTTTTGATGCCTGACAGTCTTATATCCCCTAAGTTCCATCATGGGACTCAAAACAACTAAAGAAAATAAAGAAAACATTTTTTTTGGGTGATGCAATATTTACCTACACCACTGGATGCTCTTGCATCACTCTTCCTAGGCCTCTATATTATATCTTTTTTCCTTTAAATCTCCATCTCTCCATATTTCCTTTTTCATCTCTACCTCTATCTCTATCTCTTTATCTCTCCATCTCTTTGTCTCTCTTTATTGCTATATATCTCCCTCTCTCTACCTCTCTATTTATATCACTTCCTAATTGTATCTTTACCTTTCTATCTCTCCCTCTCTCCTTTGTATATATATCTCTTTCATCTCTATCTATCCCTCTCTCCTCTCTATCTTTATCTCTCTTATTAGAATTTTATCTTGTAACTTTTTTTTTAGCATTGGGATATTTGTTTTGGTTAATTTCTTTAAAAATTTAAGTTTGAAATATTGAGGCTACAATAACATGATGAATTATTCATACATCTTACCTATCAATAATCATGAGAGAATTATTTATATTTTCTTCCTATATTTAGACTTACCTAGCTAAAAAAATTATCTAATTTTTTCCTCTTATTTTTGTGTTATTATCTTCTATAATTCACTATGCCAATTTAATTTATTTAATGTGTATTTGAGAATGGAAAATAAAATCCCACCCCTCAATAGATGTAAATATTGTAAGTTAGGTTAGTTTTAATTGTTTATCCTCTACATGTTAGTATTATATAGTGAATAATATTGATTATATAAGCAATAATGTTGGTTAGAAGAGAGTCATTTTCCACCTTTTTCACCTCTCTAACATTACATAAAGTTGAGAACCCAAAGAAAATATAAAGAAATATATGTCAATTAGTAGAGTTTAGCTTCATATTTAATATAAATTTTACTAGTCACTTGCCACTTGAAAAAATAGCATAAAAATATATTATGTAGGTTTGGATTTATAACAATAAGAGTGAAAAAGGAAGATTGTAAACAATGCCTAAGATTGCATATTTGTGCCACCCACATTATATGGAATTGAAGAAAAACCAAAATTAATTAAATAAAACCACAATTTAAGTTTTTTTACAAGTAAAAATAAGAACTTAAAATTGTAACTCAAAAATATGTCTATTTGAATTCATTCCTTGGAAAATTCAAACAAGGCATACATTTATAACCATCTAATTGTGATTTATCCACTTTCGTGGTGAAGGGATTTAGTTATACCAAATAGATAGAGCGTTAAAATAGCTAAACTATATTATACCATATTATTTAATTGATTGAGTTGCAAAACTTTAAAAGTTTCCATATCATAGGGAGTAGAATAAAGTGGACAATTATTTGAAGAGCATTGGTGAAAATTTGGTGTTCATTTCATGTGGAACCCAACCATTGAAATTTAACCATAATCGAGGGTCATTTAATATAAAGTTAAAATATTTAAGTTAAAAAAATTTGAAGCATTTATGTGGGCATTTCTTAAAATTAAAAGTATTAAAGTGGTTAATTTATAATAAATAGAAATTACATTATAATTTCAAATAAAACTCTCTTACAAAAAGTACTTTTCTCTCTTTTAAATTGCACAAAGTTGGTTATCAATGTTAAGGTATAACTTACAATTCTATGACCCAAAAATAATTTTAAGATTAAAAGCCCAAAATAATAATGCATATAATATTATATTATTCTTCAAATATTGACGCAAGACAAACGCCCACCTTAGAGCCATCTTTTGCATATCCAAATGTATAGTCTGAATATAACAATGGATCCCAAAATAGTGGTAGAAGATAAACACCCACCTTAAAGATATCTCAATGTATATTCTTTTAATATAATGATTGCTATCATGGAAAAATTCCAATTGGATAGCATCAAACCTCCCTATAAATTTTTTTTTGGAAGTCATGCTAATATTTGCAATAAAATTTGATGCACATTGTTAACTATAATTACGTTGAAGGTGTTCCCTCTATGAGTTTCACCAAGCAAAATCTATCCATCAATAGTAAGGAGTTTCAGATGAGGCATGCAACATAATTGAATGGATCTTGCCCACCTATTTCGTTATCGGTAGATCCTTGCCCAACATGCATTTTGAAGATGGTGTTTGTAGTGGATGTGATGTTTATAAGAGCACATATAAATTGTAGTTGGCTACCTCTCTACAAGGGAGGGTTAAGAAAGATTGTAGAAATTTCTGGAAGAAGTCAATTACACAATACTCTATGATTGATGCTTCAGAGAGTGGTGAGAGGGTAGTGGGCATATACTCGTGAGCATTCAAAACAAGGCGTAGTGATGGGAAATGATAGACCTTGAGTGGCCTTTGTCCATACTTGAAATAAAATAACGCTTCTTATTCCATATATTATTTTGTAATCAAAACAATAACCCACTACAATTCCACCACATTTCATCCTCATAACCTACAAACAAATCATGCTTTATTAGCATAAAAATCTTATGAGTATTCTAAAACAATAGAACCCACCGATATTTCTGTAATGGATGGTAACATAGAACCCATCGATACTGAATGGATACTAGCTACTGCTAATGTTGTAAAAGAAATCATTGCCAGAACTATCAGACCATCTTCATTTAAATGGAATAAAAAAATAATTGTTTTAGAATAAAATAAAAAACAACTATAAATGATCTAGCTATGTGTAAATTCACAAAAAAAAACTTGCTCAAACCATGGAAAGCGACTTACCTCAAGATTCTTGTTACACCCCAATTGTGTAGTTACTATTTACTATAACTACTTAGGGTAAATATGAATGTAATGTCAATTTTGAAGATGAATAAATTATTCTTGTACCTTGTTATTAATATGAATTTAATCTCATTTGATGTTATCTCAGTTGATGTTACTCATGGAGAAATACTGCATATATTAGAATGGATGGTTATTGAATTATTATTTTAATTCTCAGAGATGTTTTATGTATACTGCATATGTTGTGAACAATTAACTGTCGTGTGCATATGTTAGTGGATGTAGGTATGTGTTTCATTCCTCCAGACGAAGGGGAAGTATCACTCAGGAGAAGATCTTGGTTGGGTAACCTGTAAAAGTAAACTATCTGAGCATATACACACACCACATTAGAATGATTGAGTTGAGTCAATTTGTGGGTAATAGGTAAGTCATCCTTAGCTAATATGTCTACATTTGGGATTCTTGTTGCTACTACATGAATTATTGGGTGATGTTTATCTTTTGAGCTTCCAATATCTTTCTTGTACTATCACAATTATATTGACAAGTGGGATGTACACAAAAGTATATATATATTCACATACATGTCAATGGGATCTAACGACATGTATATGCACATGTATAGATGGACCACACGTAAACACTTATCAATATGATGGTGATTGTGAATGGCTATATGTGAATCGAATGTGAACATATATATATGTATAATATATACATGTATCCATATGTATATGTATATTGATACATGTGTACATTAGCGAATGGACACATTCATACGGATGCATCTATATAATATACCTACATATACATGTACATAGAGGCATATACATTTACATGTACATATATATATATATATGAATACATTCAATATAATGTGTTTATTATATACTATATTTCCTGAACTCTTATATATATATATATATCAAATGTATGCTTACACTAGTGGCTTATGATATATATTTATATATATATATTATATGTAAATATATATTAAACGATTATATATATATACATATATATATATAAATACATGATGGTATTTAAATATATGTATATAATATATATTATATATATAATAATATATATTTAACATATTAAATATGATAATAGAAATCGACTATCATTTGTTTTTGATAGAAGCCAATTTATAAAAGATGGTAATAGTTGATTATGACTATGATATTTAAGGTGGAAAATAGTCGATATGACTATATTCTTTGAAGTCGTATGAAGCTATTTATGACTATTGGTGAAACCGATTATCACTTAGTTTGTCACATGATAGAAATACATTGTAATACGTATGATATTATTGGTTTGTGTCGATATAAATGCACGGACTTGGTCGATTCCCTTAGCAAAAATCAACCTTGACTTTGTTAATTGAAATAAATGCTTAAGTCGACTCATCTGATATGCAAATTGATAAGTGTTTGTTGTTAAGAAATGAAAGTTGACTATTTCCTGTAGCTGTTAAATCACGCCAAACAAGAAGGATAGAGGTAAGGAATTAGCGCCACATTTGAATCAAAGTTGTTGTAGATGTATTCTCTTTGTATAAATTTAAATTTAACATATGTAGATTGAATAAGTCTTGATTTAGCTGTTAATGTTGCAAGCCAAACTGTAGGTGTTTATGTTGAGTATGAGCCTAGGAAGTCGTCACCTTATTGTTGAGTTTCATGTGCTGCTTTGCATGGAGCTTGCTATCCTTTTAGATGCCTAAGTTGTAGTCCATGAGGTTAATAGGATGCTCTATAAATAGCTGAGCTATTTCATTAGTGAGGACACATCCTTTCTCAAGAGATTACACATCTTTTGCAATTCATTATTTTTTGTTTTATTTCCATCCAAACTTTCCTTATATTATGAGTGAGAAATAATGAGTGTTCTATTGTGTTTGAGAGGAGTAGGTTATGGACTTGTGAGGTAGAGTTATTGTGACATTCTTGAGAATTTGGTTTTCAAGCTAACTACTACTGGAGAGGGCTGCATTGTTGTTATTAATTTGGATAAGCGATAACAGGCATGAGGATCTCTTATTCTTTGTTATTTACTTTGAAATGATATGCTTTCCATGATTCCTTGAAATGTCTTTTCTACTATGTGCAATAGAAGTATTAGAGAGTGTCTTTAAAAAGGATATTGAAGCTTTTATGTTGTTTTTATGTTGTGCTAGTAAGTACTCCATAATAGGAGTTTGGTGTATATCATAGATATTATATACTAGGCATGAATTAATACAAGAGGAACTTGAGGTACAGTTAGATAAAGTTTAGGAAATATTGTGCTACTCCTAGAATAGTTAATCTAGCATGGGAGGGAGCTTGTGTAATTACTTGTTAAGTAGGTTTATTCTAAGTAGATTAAAATGATGATAGGTTAATCTAGGGTGACAGAATATCCATTGAAGGACAATACCTATGGGTAGTTTATGATAGCCCTAAGTCAAATTGGCCCTAAGTAGTGTATGTGATAGATGACTCTCAGTAGGAATACTAAATGTAACACTTTGGCCAAAGTAGTGTAATGTCCAAGACTCCACTATGGATTATGTGACTACCAAGACTACATTGTCAATTCACCATGATCCAGTATTACATGCTAGTTTGAGATTGTGGGATTACAAGTTCCAGTTATGTAAGATGCAACACTATGCTCAATTGGTTGTCATTATCGGTTACTCTACCAATCACTTCATTGAAGGGAAGGGTCATATATCGAATGATAGATGTGTGGGGGATCACATTAAGAGTCCATGGTTGGTGGAAAAGTGCATGAGTAATGCTTCTCCTCCATATCAAGTGATAGAAGAACCAAGATTTGAAAGGAAGGATCCTAGACCATCTTACATATATTTTTTCTATAGCTCTTTGAGCTATGTATGTAATTGTATGCATTCTTGTATGTTAATGTAATTTATGATTCATTATGATGAAATGGAAAACCATGTTATATTAAATGTAATGCATCTTGTTCAATAAAGAAAGGAAATTTTTTTATTGCGATGGTTTGTTACTTAGTTTATTTACTTGTAAGGTGTAAATTTAGAAATTTTTACTTCATTAAGAGTTGGTATGTTACATGTGGTATCAGAGCTACCAAGTTTAGCTCTAGAACCTATGAGCTCATCAATCTTTTCATCCAACATTATCTAGTGTTGTGAATTCTTGTGCCAAGATGGTGTGTCTCAAATTAATGGCTCAAAAGTTAGTAATCAAAAATGACCATTACCTCAAGGCCAATAAGGGAAAGGAAACCATCATTTAAACCATAGAGGGAACCAACTACGATAATTCCATCTAGTTGAGTGACATCAAAACCTTTGGTCATAGGCTTCTCAAATTGGTGATGTGAGGAGAAAGATGAAGATGGAGGCTATGTACAATTACCTGCCAACCATCTCACCAGAAAAGTATAAGTCATTATCACTTTCTAGGGATATGCCTTCAGAAGAAAATGTTAGTCCAACATTCATTTTTAGGGATCCTAGAGTTCTACCATTGGCTGAAGTAATAATATTTTCTTTGAGTAATGAGTCCGAGGGATATGTACCAAGGACACCACTAGACAAGAAATTGTCTCATGAATAAATGTTTGTGAAAGGGATAGACTACATTGTTGATGAACACCATATTGACATTGCTTCTTGTAACTATGTATCAGATGATAAATTTGAAGGTTATTATCCTTTCTGGGATAGGTATGAACAAATGAGAAATGAACAAAAAGATAGGGAACAACAACTGTTTTAGTCTATAGGTTATACTCCTTTAAGATATGTGTCAGAGAGTGAATCTGAAGGATACTCTCCACTCGACTATCTGAATAGTCACTCTATGTAATCAAAAGGATATTGAAATCCTTATGAAATGAATAAAATTATGTGTTTATCAAAAGAAGCGTGTGCTTAGTCTTATGTGGAATTCTTGTGTGCATATGAATGATTTTTTTAATTTTTTCCCATAAGATAATTGATAACATAGTTTAGTCTAACATGGATAAACATTCAAGTAGAAACTAATCACATAAGGATGGTGAGGACATGAACTAATCCCAGTGGAAGTTAGGAGGTAGGATAAGGAACCACTAGAGTAGAGGTTAGGCTTAATCAAATATTTGCAAGGTTGGCTAACCTTGAACAAGAAAGAGTTAAGGATAGGGTAGAAAAGGAAGTACCCGTTAATGAGCATGAAGGAGAAAACTCTTCCCATGGGCATAATGAAACCCATAATCATGAGAAGGAAAAATCACCCATGCCATCTATTGAAAGGAATTAGAAGCTTGTGTCTTCCAAACTTTCCATGGACATGAAGAAGATAATCCCACCCAAGTTTGATGGTAGTGTTGGAGGCGATGAGGTTGAAGTGTGGCTTGATCAAATGGAAAATTATTTTGAAATATGAAACTATGATTAAGTTACTAAAGTTGCATGGGGTGTGTATCAGTTAGCGGGAGAAGCCTCTAACTGGTGGATGAACAAGAAGTTAGAACTTAATATTAACTCTTGGAAGTTGACATGGGGGAATTCATGGAGATTTTTTGAAAGAGATGGTTGCCACAACTATACAATGACTAAAAAATCTTGAATTTCTAGGGTTTGAAGCAAGGTAACATGTTAGTCAATGAATATTGGGAGAAGTTTACCTGACTTTTGTTCTATGTTCCCATATATCATAAGGATGAAAGTTTCTGCATTAGAAAATTTATAATGGGACTTAACAGTCAAATTGGAGAAGTAGATATGCATGGTCCAACAATAATGGATCTTGTATACGAAAAATCAATTAAGAAAGAGAAAAAGCATAGAGATAATTCCACTCATCAAGAAAGAAAAGAGAAAAAGAAGGATGTGCAAGTTCCTAACAAGGTAGCTCCAAAGAAGGATGAATTTGTGCAAAATGTTCCAAGGTAAAAAGGGAAAATACTCTGTAATAATGGAAAAGAGATTAGGAGAGAGCAAAAAAGGAATGATTCTAGCATGGGTAATACCAACAAGGCTAATGAAAATATCAACAAGTCTGAAGAAACCATAGGGAAAAGAGGACTATCTACAGGATGTTTTATATGTACAGGGGTTCACTTTTCTAGTGAATGTCCCAATAAAACTTCTAGATCATGACCATATGGTAATCCATTACCCACCCAACAAGCAATGTTTCAACAAAAGATACATGCGGTTGTGGATGATCGTCAGGAAGAGTACCAAGTAACTCTAGTTGAAATGTCAGGTATTTTGTTTGGCTTACCTAATTTTGTTCTTATTGATATTGGTGCAATTGAGAATTTCATTTCACCTAGAATGGCTAAAAAATTATCTAGGAAGGTGGGACACATGACAATTTTTTGGGATGTAGATTATGCAAACCATACAAGAGCAAAGGTGGATCAATGTCTATTCGAAGCTAGGATAGAACTACTAAGTTTTTCTATAGAAGTAAACCTTTATATTGCACCTCTAGGATCATATGACATTATCCTAGGAATGAATTGGTTGTGGAAACATAGGGCTAAAGTAGATTTCCATGCTAAGAATGTAGAATACCTAGATGATTTTGGAAATCAAGTTAAATTCCAAGGGATACCAAGAGAGGTTAAGATTCGACAAATTATGGCAACACAACTTATAAGAGATAAGAAGAAAGGGTGTAAACTCTTCACCGTAAAGACTGATGAACTTGGAAAGGATGGTGGATTAGAGTTCCAAAGTTTACAAGAACTTGAAAATGGTGAAATAGATGAAACTTGAAAATTAGATATGAAGTATCCAATATTGAGGAAATTTTTGGATGTGTTCCAAATGAGTTACCAAGGTTACCTCTAAAAAGAATATTTGATTTCTCT
>VDFB02268702.1:0-81395 GCA_007258455.2 Sequoia sempervirens
GATGACATCAACGACCAGCGCATTATGGACCTGCAGTATGTACCCCGTTAAACTTTTGCTCTTTGAAAATTTTCCCTTTGGAGCACATTTATCGATGTTTTGATTGTAAAAGGGTGTATTTTAGCGCCCTTAATAATTTTCATAGCGCCCATGAAAATTTCCACAACGCATGTAATTTTGTAGTGCGCATGATAAATTTTGTAGCGCCCTTGATAATTTTCGTAGCGCCTTTGATCCTATAGTGCCCGTGATGAAAAGCATAACGCCCATGATTTGTTTTGTAGCGCCCTTGATACAGTAGCGCCCGTGATGAAAATCATAGAGCCCATGATGCTTTTTGTAGCACCTTTGATTATATGTTGTTGTTGTTAGTGTAGGTTTTTTATTCCTTATTATAAGGTTTTTCCTACACATTTATTTAAGCTTGCTTAGGTTAATAAAGCATGTTTAATTAGGTGATAGGATTATGAGGTGTCACCTTCCTACATGTTAACATCCATTATCTATCTTGGGAAGACACTTTGTTATCTTTAGTCCGATAGATGGTTGCTCCTCATTGGTCGGTGTTGCCACCTCTTCCCTCTCTCTAGTCTATATAAGCATGCTACCTAGCTTGTATTTTCATTCGATATTGGAGATAGTTATCTGATGCTATTTTTCCATTCGAGCATTTCACATCAATCTCTTGGTATCATTGTTATGTTGTTTCAATTGCTTTTGCATTTACAATATATATTTCTAACTCTTTCAATTGATTCTGGGTTATAATCTGTTTTACGGATTTTAACATGTTAAATTTGCCGTCACACCAAAAGCACGTACTAGCAGTGGAGAGGGATCTCATCGTGGATATAGTCGCTACGCCAACACCCCCCCACACGATAGAGTCGGATACAACCACGTACCATGTGGGATTTGCACCCACTACGTACCACATCAATAAGCCAAGCTTACGCGGATGAAGGGTCGAGGGCTTGAGGGACTCGAACCGATGACCTGCGCTCTGATACCATGTTAAATTTGTCGTCACACCAAAAGCACGTACTAGCAGTGGAGAGGGATCTCATCGTGGATATAGTCGCTACGCCAACACCCCCCCACATGATAGAGCCGGATACAACCACGTACCATGTGGGATTTGCACCCGCTACGTACCACATTGATAAGCCAAGCTTACGCGGATGAAGGGTCGAGGGCTTGAGGGACTCGAACCGATGACCTGCACTCTAATACCATGTTAAATTTTCCGTGCCAAAGCAAATTACTAGCGTTGAGGATCTCATCGTGGATATAATTACGCTAACACCCCACACGATAGAGCCGGATACAACCACGTACCATGTGGGATTTGCACCCACTACGTACCACATCATAAGCCAAGCTTACGCGGATGAAGGGTCGAGGGCTTGAGGGACTCGAACCGATGACCTGCACTCGATACCATGTTAAATTTGCCATCACACCAAAAGCACGTACTAGCAGTGGAGAGGGATCTCATCGTGGATATAGTCGCTACGCCAACAGTTGTGAGTGATAAATTTGTTCCCAAAGTTATTGAAAAACAAATAATAACTGATAAATTTTCTTTTAAAGTTGTTAAAAATAAATAGGATCGATAAGTTTGTTTCTAAAGTTGTTAAAAACAAACAGGATGTTGATGAAGCTGCTTTCCATGATGATGAAAAACAAATTTTTGATTGATATGTTTGATTTTAAGGTTGTTAAAAACAAACATGAGTATGATATATTCGCTTTCCATGAAAATGAAAAACAAATAGTTTGATTGATATGTAGATTTGATTGATGAGTCATGATGATTTGATATTGATTTTTCTTTGTCCTGATGATGTGTCAACAAGAGAGATTAGGCATTTTGCAGTCATGAGAGACATTCCCGAGGACATGGGGATTGATTCCACAGCTATTACAATCAGACCGGGATGTGATCGAGGCATGTGGATTGACTTCGTTGCTTGACATGCCTGAGGTGCGCCTCAATAGAGCTTTATTGACAGCACTCGTAGAGCGGTGGCATAGTGATACAAACACATTTCATTTACCGACCAGAGAGATTACAATGACCCTTGAGGATGTATACCGTATCTTGAGGATCCCAGTGATGGGAGAGATAGTGGTTTTTGATAGTCGAGAGGCTGGAGGCACTGATGCTTTGAGGAGGATTTTTAGAGATGATGAGATTGTTGGATACTTCATCCCATGGGGTGATATGGCAGATTCATATCCACCCTTACCATCTGTACTTGCAGGTTTCATTGGAGGTGTTTTGTGCCCTGACCATAGGTCGAAGGGGTTTGCAGTTGGATGGGGTCGGGTTCTGGAGAGGATGGTGATGTAGGGTACACAATATGCGTGGGGATCATGCATGCTTGCTCATTTGTATGATGAGTTACATCATATTGTATATGGTAGAGGCTGGAGTTTTGCTATTGGGTGTTCGTTATTACAGATATGGGCATGGGAGCATTTTTCCATTATGCGACCGTTAACTTGTGGACGACGACCTGTCGGTCGATCGTACAGATGGGGATATAGTGATATTATTGCTCAGCCGAGACTGGGCAAATTGGATCATTGGCAGTGTCTCTTAGATGATCTTGATATAGTATGTTGGCAACCATATGTAGATTGTGAGGCATGGCTAGAGGATGCGAGGGAGATGCCCTATGTCTTTACTTCCAGATATTTGATTGGCCGCACTCCATGGATTATTGAGAGATTTCTTGTTGGACGAGTATGTTGGTAGTACGATCGGCCACAGGGTATGCCTATGGGTTCTGCCATTTATGCACGGCGACAGCCGGAGATTGCAGTGTGGGGTCCACATATTTCGTATGAGGTAGCAGTGGTAGAGTTCACTAGTTTAGGGGCTCAGATGTGGGATTATAGACCTAATATCCTTGACGGAGGGACAACGTCGGAGTATGGCCAGTATATATTAGAGCATCCTGCACCACGATTGTTTGATCTTGATGAGCCTATCGCTCCAGTTGTTGTACAAAGACCATAGAGAGGTGGTCAGAGATGATAGAGAGAGGCAGCTTTAGAGGGTGATGATTCAGAGGGAGATGATGATGAGAGTGGAGGTAGTGATGAGGAGGCAGAGGGAGATAGTGATGATGAGGGGAATGGAGGTGATAGGAGAGGTGGTAGAGGTAGTAGGAGAGGTGCTAGAGGTGGACTGCGGATGAGACATACAGATCCATCACCTTTAGTAGATCCAGCGGTATCGAGTCAAATATCCTCTTCGTAGAGTATAGTGCAGAGCTTACAGAGTCAGTTAGCACAGGCACAGACTTGGATTACACAGCTTCAGGGACAGTTGGTGACAGTTACTGCTGAGAGAGACACAGCTAGACAGCAGGGTGAGCAGGCCATCTCTCTAGCTAATAGTCTACAAAGAGTAGCAGCAGGTACCTTGGCTGGTGAAATGATGAGAGAGGTGACCAGAGCCACCAGAGAGGCAGAGTTCTATAGGACTAGGTATCATGATGCAGTGCCACCTAAGCGGAGGGAGAGTTATACATAGTCTCGGTCTACTCATAGTCACTCTCGGACCACTAGCAGGGGTGTGACACAACCATTATCTCCAGGAGGTCCATCAGGGACAGGTGGAGCAGGTCCATCAGGGGCAGGTGGGACAGGTCCTAGACCAGCTCCATCAGAGGATAACACTGCCTAGTGCATTATACATGATGTTTTAGTGATATTCTGTTGAGAAATTTGTATACACCCTGAGATGATCTCATTTTTTATGATGTTATACTGTGTATTGTTGACATCTTTGTACATTTTGACATTCATTTTTGAGATATATGAAATGCAGCGATGATTTATGATGCGATGAATGTGTCTATTTTCTATATGCATGATGTTTATGATATGATGGTTTCCCAATGTTTACGCTTATGATGTATTTGTATGCATGATTTATGAGATGAGTGAAAATCTATTGATGCATGATTGTATGAATATGATGTATGATACAATTTATACATGTTTATGAATGTTTTGATTATGATGTATGCTTTATTTTTATGATTTTCTGATGCAAATATGTATGAAAAATGTATGAAATGATGTTTTTGTGAATGTCAAAATGTACTCAATCATTTTATTAGAAAGACATGAAACATTTGATACTTTGCCAGCTTTTGGAATAATTCGTAAATACAAAATGAAAATTCTAACATGAATGCAATCTATACTAACCATGCAGGGTATTCGTACAATATCGCCATTTGGAGAGCTTATTTGTGCTTTTTGTATCATCATAGAGCATTGAAATGTTGAAAGTTAATACAAGCATCAAAGGGTATGTTAACACCAGTGGCGACCTGAGTATTGCTTTCATGATTTTTGATATAGCAAGATAATACAAGCATCTAGGTATAATTGAACCGAGATGACCTGAGTATTGCTTGCATAAACAGACAAGAGTTAACCCTTTTCCCATGCAAATTATGAAATGTCATCCATGATACATAGTAGAGCATGTCACGCAACCAATTTGCATAGTACTAAAGAGTCACTCACAAACAACAGACAAATAAAAATCATACTCCTTCCTTTCTTTTCTAGTTCAGTACATCATTGAATTGCTCCAGAGATATGATAGAAAATCAAACAACCATTCAAATCTTGCCTAAAATATTTCAAACATTATTCAGATTAAGATCATCCAAGTTGGTTGTCAACATTGATGTTTTTGTTTTGATGTAACATTTGTTTGGATCCTGTTGTTTTGATTTCAATTGGCATTGAAATAAGCATGTTATGGTTGATTTGTTGCGGCAATACATGTTGCATTTTGGCAAACTATCTTGTGTCTGTTTGTGATGTTTGAAAAGCTCGTTTCCCCTCTTTTGTTTAGTCCATGTTACTGCCCCCAGTGTAAACACAACCTAAAGATTATGGATATGTACAAATTTCATCAAGCCATGATGAAACATAAAGATTGTCGTTGCGTGATATGGATATGAAAGATATGTACAAATGATAGATATGAATGGATGATGATGAAAGTGAATGCAAGACATAAGCTAATAAATGGAGGAGCCCATTTTAATCACAAGTAGCGCCTGTTTGCCAGGTTTTCACCACGTTTTTTTATTGCACTTTTGTAAGACTTTTTCTTTGATTTTTTTATTTTTGGATTTTTTCAGGACTTTTTGTGATTTTTTTATTTTTTTAATTTATTTTTTTTAGGACTTTTTCTGATTTTTTTTTATTTTTTTAGACATAGAACTTCTTCAAATGAATGTTATTGAATGGCTCTTCAAACAGGTCCCCTTCTGATGTAGATAACTGATATGCCCCGAAACCGTATGCTGCAATGATGACAAATGGACCAAGCCAGTTTGGTTCAAATTTTCCTTTCCTTTCTCTATCTTGTTGATTACGTGGATTTTCTCTCAAGACTAAGTCACCTACTTGAAATTTATGTGGTTTAACTCTGTGATTATAGCTACGGGACATAACCTGTTGATAACCCTTCAAATGGTCAGTTGCATGTTGACATCTTTCATCTAACAGTTCTAACTCTTGCAGACGAGAAACTCTGTAGTCTTCATCATTTATCAATCCCTTGAGTGAGACCCTAAGCAAAGGTATTTCAACCTCTAATGGTAAGATCGCTTCCACTCCATACACCAAGGCATATGGGGTAGCTCCTGTTGGCGTGCGAACACTGGTTCTGTATGCCCACAAAGCTGGATTTAATTGGACATGCCAATCACGACCAGCGTCATTTATTGTCTTCTTTAAGATCTTCAAGATTGTTTTGTTTGAAGCTTCCGCTTGTCCATTGCCTTGTGGATAGTAAGGTGTCGAGAACCTGTGTTGGATGTGAAATCTTTCACAAAGTTCATCAACATCCCGATTCTTGAAAGGCCTTCCATTATCAGTAATGATAGAATTAGGAATTCCATATCTACAAATGATGTAATTCAAAATGAATGAAGAGATTTATTTACCAGTCACGATCGTTAAAGGAACAACTTTGATCCATTTTGTAAAATATTCCGTAGCTGTGATGATGAATTTATGCCCATTTAATGATGAAGGATGAATTTTTCCAACAAGATCTAGTCCCCACTGAGAAAAAGGCCATGTTAGAGTAAAAGATTGCAGTTCCTGTGCAGGTGCATGTATAAGATTCCCATGGATCTGGCATTTAGAACACTTCTTGACAAAAGTAAAAGAATCTTTCTCCATGGTAGGCCAATAGTATCCCATTCTAACAAGTTTCTTGGCTAAGGTTAAACCACTTGAATGAGTTCCACAAATACCTCCATGAACCTCTTGTAAAGCTTGTTCAGATTCGTCATGTTCAAGACATCGAAGAAGTGTACCATCAAGACCACGTTGGTAAAGGATGTCGACGATCAAGGTATAACGGGATGATTGGCGTATGAAATTTCTTTTTTGGTTTCGGGATAAATCCAGAGGTAAAATATTATTTTTCAGATAGGTATAAATCTTGCCATATAAGGGTGAATCAAAACCTTTTAAATGACATATGACTTGGATCTCAGGATTATCATAGGTAGGAGAAAACAATTGTTCCACCAAGAATTCATGCTTGGTTTGATCTTCTGATAGCTGTAATAAGGAAGCAATTGTAGCCATTGCATCTGCAGCTTTATTATCAATCCTTGAGATTTGTGAAAACTTGATTGACACAAAATACTTTTTAAAATCATCCACCATGTTCTTGTAAGGTAGCAACTTATCATCTTTAGTCTGATAATCATCATTGATTTGATTAATGACAAGTTGTGAATCAGCGTAGACTTGCAACTCTGCAATTCGCCATTCCAATGCTATTTTCAATCCTATGAGCAATGCCTCATATTCAGCTATGTTATTTGTGCAAGGAAACATCAACTGATATGATTTTGGAATATTATGTCCCTCAGGTGTGACAAAAAGAATCCCTGCCCCCGAGCCTTGTTGCGTGTAGGATCCATCAAAGTATAATTTCCATGAGTTCTTAATTGTTGCTGTGAAGACGTTTGCATCAGGAAACTCAATGTGCATTGGACTTTCTCCTTGTAAAGGTGCTTCGGCCAACTGATCTGCGATGACCTGTCCTTTAATAGCTTTTCGATCTACATAGTGAATATCAAACTCACTTAAGATCATTACCCATTTTGCAAGTCTTCCTGTTAAAGTAGCTCTGCTTAAAAGGTATTTTAATGGATCAATTTTGGTTATCAGCTTAACTGTATGTGCCAACATATAGTGTCGCAACTTTTGAGAAGCAAACACCACTGCGAGGCAAGCTTTGTCAATGAAAGTGTAGTTTAACTCATGACTTGTTAGAGTTCTACTAATATAGTATATGGCCCTTTCTTTGCCTACATAATCCTCTTGTGCTAGTAATGCTCCCAAGGATACTTCTGTTGCTGAAATATAGAGTATGAGTGGCTTTCCTAGAATGGGTGGAATTAAAACTGGTGGGTGCATAAGATATTGCTTGATCTGATTGAATGCTGCTTCACATTTTTCTTCCCATTTGAATGGGACATTTTTATGTAGTAAATGTGTAAATGGTAAGCTCTTGTCTGCCAGTTGAGCTATAAACCGCCTGATGGATTGTAGTCGCCCTTGCAATGATCGAAGCTGACTGATATTTCGTGGTGGTTGCATGTCCATTATAACTTGAACTTTTTCTGGATCAACCGCTATGCCCTTTTCTGAAACAATGTATCCTAGGAGTTTTCCAGATGTAACGCCAAAGACACATTTCTTTGGATTGAGTCGAACATTGAACTTCTCCATTCTGATAAAGATTTTTGATAAGATTTCAAGATGTCCTCTTGTGTGAGATTTTTCAAGGAGATCATCAACATAATCTTCCATGAATGTATGCATCATATCATGAAAAATGGTTGTCATTGCTCTTTGATAAGTGGCTCCTGCGTTCTTTAACCCAAATGGCATTACATTCCAGCAATAGGTACCCCAAGGGCATGTGAATGTTGTTTTATCTTGATCCTCTGGTGCAATATTTATCTGGTTGTATCTTGAAAATCCATCCATTAATGAATACATTGTATGACCAACAGTTAAATCAACAATCATATCTATGTTTGGCAAAGGGAAGTCATCTTTGGGACAAGCTTTGTTCAAATCTCTGAAATTTGTACAAATTCTGATCCTTCCATCTGTCTTTGAAACAAGAACGATATTGGAAATCCATTCTACATAGTCAATAGTCCGAATGAATCCAACATCTAAAATCTTCTTTAATTCCTCTTTAACCAATAACACAACATGTGGATGCATTTTTCTGAGTTTTTGCTTCACAGGTTTTGACCCTGCGTTTATAGATAAATGATGCATTATCAGATTAGGATCTAACCTTGGCATATCAGCATATGACCAAGCAAAGTTGATTTGATTCTCCTTCAAGAACTCCATGAATTTCAGTACTTCTTCAACTGTTAATGACGCTGCAAGTTGCAAGATTTTTGGCTGCTCTGTTGTACTTATGTTGATTGATTTTGTTGGTTCGATCAAAATAGAAGATCTTTCATGATAATACTTGGGAAGAGTGTCAAGTTTCTCATCCTTCAGTGCCTCAGAAAGGTTTTCACTATCAGATTCACTCTTTATTTTTCTCTTGTTGTGATCTACCATTGCCATTTTTCGGTTTTCACTGATAGATCCATCTTTTATTTCATTTATATTGCAGCTAAGAGACTTGACACCCTCCTTATCAAAATCATGAGTATGAAATTCTTGAATGAAACAATTGTTTTCCTCATTAGAGGAACAAAGGAAATTTATAATGTCCTCATCATCATGGAATGTATGGATATGGATAGGTGCATCATTGTCCCAATCAATAAGTTTGGGATAAACTAAATGCATGGGATCATTAGGCTGGGTAAGGTCTTGAGCTGTCAAAGTCATGATGTGGCTGTCATTTTCACAATAAACAAGGTCTATGATGGTATTCTCTTGTCGATCATCAATCTCATGAAAATTTGAATTGTCCTAAGTTGAGTCATCGTTATATTGTGAATCAAATTCAAGTGATTGTGTTCCCGAGCTTTCTCCTTGTATGAGAACGGGTGCATACTTGTGTATGGTATCAACTTGTTTGTCTCTCCAAAATTCATCATTATAAATGGTGTCCCATTCATATTCATTAGAATCAGTATCTGAACTGTTCTGCAATTGGAAAACTGATTCATGAGCTTTATCTAACATTGATCCTCCTTCATGAGTTTGTTGTGCTTGCTGTAAAGTAGAGTCTTCTGTATCTTTACCATATCCCAATCCTATTTTATCATTTGGATGTATTGAAATAGGTTGAATTGGTTCCACGATTCCTTCTCTTCTTTTTCCTATAGGACCATTTCCTTCATAACCCATTTTCTGCATGATAGCGTACCCCTTACCATATTGTTCTGTAGGTAACTTAATGTGCAAGAGAGATTCATCTTCATCTTTGTATAGCCAACTTAGGATGTCCCTATCTTCAGCTTCTTCCTCAATGGTGTTGGCTTTAATGAATTGTCCATCAAACTTTGTAATTGGTACCGAAGCTTAGGAGAAGCTGTTGCAATCTTTTGATTTGATAGGGTTGGCTGACCATGTGACCTCAGAGAAGGAGGTAAAGTAAAAAGGGATAGCGAATATTCGCCTACTCCTTTGTCTTTAAAATTTAGCCTAGTGTCAAGATTCTTTGTCAGTTCTTGCAATTGACCTTGTAGATTGGCAGAAGAAACAGCAAGAGCCTCCCTATTGTGTGGCACAAAGGCATCTTGAGTTACTCAAAGATTTGAACAAGTTTGGGTGCTATTGTAATTAGCTTGTATAGTTATTTCTTGTCCATCATAGGGAAACTTGAGGCATTGATGATATGTTGATGGTACTGCTTGCATATCATGAATCCATGGATGACCCAAAAGTATGTTATAGGAAAGATCTCGATCTAGAACCTGACAAAATGTATTCTTCACAACAAGTCCCACTCTGATAGGTAGCAATATTAGTCCTTTAGAAGCTCTTTCTTCATCATCATATGCCTTGATAGTTATTTTCCTTCGTGGATCAATAGAATTTTTTGATATTCCTAAGGCATGTATTAGCTTTAAGGTACAAATATTTAAATCGGCTCCTCCATCTATTAAGACACGTTTGATTCGATGTTTATGGATCATGACTTCAAGATAAAGTGATGAATTATGTGGATGTGTCATAGAGGCATCATATTTTTCGGAAAATGAAAGACAAGTGGGGGAAGACAAATGTCCCACCATGGCTTGAAATTTGTTTACATCCAGATTAGTATCAACAGTTGTGTTTACAAGAGCTTCTTCTAAAATATTCTTGTGTATAGGAGATATTTTGAGAAGTTCAAGAATGGATATTTGAGCTAATGTTTTCTCAATTGATCAACTAGATTATAATGATTTGGAGAAGGAATAGCTACCTTAGATGAACTTCCTTTTAAAACAAATTTTGCTTGTCCTCTCGTAGTCACATTAACTTGTTGATATTCTTATTTTCCCTTGATTTTGATAATATTAACTCACTGATCATCTGCATAGATGTGACGAATTATATTATCTTCAACATTATGTATGCTTTTTGCTTTGGTATCTGATGTTTCCCCCTTTTGATAGTTTGGTAAAGGATCTTTGAATGCTTGATGATCATCATTGGTATGATGCCCTTTGATTGTAATAGTGCCATTGTCAATTAAATCTTGTACTAGATTTTGCAAAGCTTGACAATTATTCGTTCTATGACCTTTACAGTGATGATAATTGCAATAATACGAGTCATTCCATGATGGTGGTTTGACTCGTGGCTCATAATCTCTTTGTGGTGGTAAGGTAATAACCTTATTATCAAGAAGCTCTTTGAGAGCAGATTCAAGAGATTGACCCAAAGTGGTAAAATTCCGTCGATTTGAAAAGAATGGAGGTCTAGACAGATTTGATGTTTGGGTATTGCCAAGATTGTTATTGAAATTACCACGATTTTGATTGGTATTTTGATTGGCCGTGCTTTCTTGCTTGGATTTTTGTCCTTGTTGATTGTTGTTTCCCTGTTGATTGATATTTCCTTGTTGACTAGTATTTTCTTGTTGATTGTTTCGTGGAGCACTTGATAGGTTAAAGATAAATGGTCTTGTTCGTAGATTATTTGCATCTACTATACCATCATTGACAACATTTTTATTTATGTTCCAAAACCTTGTTTTATCGTTGTTGTTTTGGTTGGATGTACTTGGATTATCAAGTTTTATCACTCCTCGTTTAACCAAGGCCCCTTCAATGGTGATTGCGTTCTCAAGCAATTTTTCAAAGGTAGGAGGACAATGAAGATTGAGCCTGTAGCTTAATTCTTGATCTAAGCTATTGATGAAGATATCCATCTTTTCCTTTTCAGGAATAGGACGGGAATATTGTGCAAACAACCTTCTCCACCTTTGCAAAAACATAGTGAAGGATTCTCCTACTTTTTGTTTCACTTTACAAAGATCAAGCATTGTTATATGGTGTTGGATGTTGTAGGAGTATTGTGATATAAACTGATTTATTAACTCCTCAAAGGTTTTGATGGGGGGAGTGATCTTGGAAAGCCACTCCATAGATTGTGCACCTAGACTTCGTGGGAACAAATGCATTAAGTAGGTATCGCATAAGCGAATTCTAGACTCATATTTCAGAAATCCCTCACATGTTCAATGGGATCAGTTTTTCCATTGTACCTATCAAATTTAGGAATTTCGCAATGTTTTGGAAAAGGGATCATTTGAAGACTCCTATCAAATGGATAAGGAGATATATCTTCCAAAACATACTTCTTTGTTGCACCCCCTTGCATCTCCTTTATTTTCCCTTGTAATTCTTTTATCTGTTGAGTAAGGGCACTAAAGTCATTAGGAGGAGTTTCAGGATTTTGTTTAATCCCTTCTATATTGAAATTGTAAGGTAACTTAGCTCCTTGATTAGCTAATGAAAGAAAATATCTTTCTTTGTTTCGTTCTAAAATCCTTTCCATAAGAGTATGGAATTGGGGATCTTGCTCTGCTTCTTGAAGCTTTTCTTCTGTTAATTCGTCAATATTAAATGTATCCTCTTCTTTCTTAGTATGGTCACCCATTTTGCTTGTAGTGGTTTCTCCTTCGTCTTTTTCCATGTGTTTTTGAGATCTTGTGAAGACAAGCATAAGTTTTGTTCCAAACTCTACTCACTTTTGATCAAAAGAATGAAATAGTGCAACTTGTGATGGATATAAAAGTCAGGATAGAATGAAAATTCTATGACTTGAAATATTTCTAACCTTTAGCTTGTGTTGTTCCCTAATTGAAAGGATGAAAATCCTGTTGGTGGGAATTTAAGCAAAAGATCAAGAAAAGGATGACTTTGCACTTTATGAAGTTTTGATCATAGCTTTGTAAAAGGATAGATTTTGTGATAAATGCCTAATGGGGTTGAGTTCTCTATTGTAGAAATTGATTTGGACGAGTAGAATATTCAATTGCAAGTTGGGGAATATAAGAAAAATGAATACGTTGACTATGGTTATGTCTTTGAGAAAGGGCTCTTCTTTGAAAGAAAGCTTCCGAGTACAAAGGTTCTATAGCATAATCATCAGTGAAACCTCTAACACAGTCGTGATATTGATGAAGAAAGGTTCTATATTTAAGTAAAACCTTTCGGCTTTGATACAAGAATCATCTTTTCTTCAATAGTTTCTTGTAGCTAAGGGGTTTCTTTGGCTTTTTTATCCTTTTGAGAATGGACTTCTTAACAAAGGTTGTGGATTTCCAATCTCTTAACATGAGAGTAATCAATGTGATACTGAATTTTGGATGATCTTTTCTGAATTAATGTATTGAAAACACATCAAGCAATTTGTAGAACAGTTATTTTAAATCCTATAGTAAACATCAAGTGTATAACCAAAATGTTTTTCAAAAATTGTTTTAACAAGTTTTACACATGATAAACAGTTCAAATAGACTCTTAGTACTCAGATAGGTCATCATAGTAATCAACAGCCCACATCTTAGAACTGCGTCGACTCACACAGCCATGTCACCCCCGAAAGGGCGCCCGTGTTTTTGTCTTTTCCAGGTGCGTACTCAGAGTGACAGAAGTGGATACCAGATCCCCTGAGCAAACAATCCTTGGCAGTTATATGGTGAGTATCTTGGGGGTAGATTCTTCCCTCCCCTGCACTGTGATTATTATGACATTCAAAAACTGACTTTGGTTGGATACTACATTAAGTTCGTAGTAAGGGTTTTCGTTCGGTGCAGCAAATGATATACTCCCTCGAGAGACCTCCCTACCTTTAGAACAAAGGCTTTGGGGATGGTTATCAATGCACACTATCGTCAAAAGAGGGTTTCCCCAATTTTTCTTTAAATTTTATAGTGGGGTGGAATAGCCTGGCTTTGGCTTGAACCCACTTGAGTCGTTCCTCTTGGGTGAGTACTTTTTCCCACAAGAGCAGGCTCTCTAAAAGGTTTTATGAAAACTTAAAATTGCATGAAAGAAAATAGATGAGTTTGGCATTTTGATCACCCAGTTAAGGGGAGAGCATAGGCCTATCATCGTTTAAGCAAAGCAAGCAAAGATTCAATTTTAAGCCCAAATAAAAAATTGCTATGCTAGGTGAAGATGTTGCTTCACAAAAACATGAAATTCTTTTTAGTCCCAAAATAAAACATGAAGTGACTATCCTAGGATTGCTTGATTTTAAAATATGTGACTACCCTAGGATTGCTTAATTCTGATTTATGTGACTATCCTAGGATTGCTTGATTCTTTTTAAAATTACTACTGTCCGCGGTCACGTCGGATTCAGTCAAACTGTATTTAAATTACAATTTACAATTTGCAGCCTTTGCAAAAGTGCGCTATAACAGACATCAAGGGTGCTACAGGATTCTTCATGGGCGCTACAGGAAGCTTCATGGGCGCTGCAGGATGCTTTAAGAGAGTTGCAGGATGCTTTATAGGCGCTGCAAGATGATTCAAGGACGCTGCAGGATGCTTCAAGGGCGTTGCAAGATGCTTCAAAGGTGCTGCAGGATGATTCAAGGGTGTTGTAGGATGCTTCACGGGCATTGAACTAGGTATGAAGTTTGTTGAAGCGTGTTTCTTGCGCTAATCCGCTATTTTTGGCCGTAACCTGTCAAGAAAATTTGCAATAAAATGTTAAAATTGGGGCAAGAGCCCCACGGTGGGCGCCAAAAATGTGTTGCAAAATATGTTGGTATCAAAGTAAATGAATAACAACACACAAATGAAACATTAAACTGAAGAAAGCTAATTAAATTGAATTCAAACGAAACAAATGAAGATTCTTCAGAGCCGTTCCATCTTCCTCTATCTCCAGAGATTTGTTTGAAGCTGTTGCTCTCAGATTGTGTAAGCAAGGCTTCTCCAAATGGCAACTTGCAGAACGAGTGTGCAAAATGATAGTACTTCTCTATGCTATATGTTGCTGAAGTGAAAATACTAACACGGATATGCACAGGGGTAACAGATTATGGATGCTATGATACGAAGTGGATAGACTATGATATGAAAAGATTATATGCTATGTAATGATACTGTAATGCTGTGAATACTAGAAGGCTATGCTATTGCAATTTTGCTATAGTTCTCCTGTATGAAAGATTCTGTATGATTTTAAAGACCCGACAGTCCTTTTATAGCTTTTTGCAAGCAAGAGTTTGGCTAGCAAAAATCAATGGTTGTGAGATTGTCTGGTAGAATTGAATGGTGGAAGATGGAGAGGTTGAGAGGAAGATGGAGAATGTTGGGAGGTTGGAGAGAAGAATGGAGCCTTGTCTTCAACCCACGGGAACAAGCTTGCATAGGAACAGAGAAATTATTTTTTTTGTTTTGGCAGTTTGTTTCACGATTGTTAAAGATAATGCAAACTAATTAAATAAATAAATAAATAAATTTAATTTTGTGTGAGTTTTGAGGAAATTAAATATTTTTGAAATATTTAATTTTAGAACTATAGAAGACTCAATTAAATATTTAGAATATTTAATTATGCATGAACCTTAGAAGAATTTAATTAAATATTAAAAATATTTAATTGTAAATGGAATTTAGAAGAATAAGAATATTTAATCTTTATTTGAATAAAATATTCAAGCCAAGATTATATGATAATTAATATAAATAAATCGTAATGTTTATTTAATTAATTAAGAGATGAATAAGAAAAGTGATTAAATAAACTTATTTATTTAATCAAAATGAAAGAATGAACAATATAAATAATATTTTTAAATTTATTTATATGTAGATCGAATTCAGAGTTTTAATTAAATATTAAAAATATTTAATTAATTATCAGACTATTGTGATGTGACCATTTTTAGGTGTATACAGCTTGCATCCTTGATGCACTTTTCTATGCTAATAGAACTTTTTCATTAAGTAGCAAGGGCATTGGATGGAACCTGGATCATAGTAAATGGGACTTGATCCCAGTAGATTAGGAGGCCACAGTGTTTGCAATATTTTTAATTCTAAAGCTACTTTGGATGCTTGAAATTGAATTTATGAATGAGACTTTGAAACCAAATGAACTTTTCCAATCCTATCATCTAGAATTTAGTAAAATGACAATATTTTTACTTTCCCTTGTTGATAGAAAATATCTATATAGATATATGTATGTGAGGCACTTAGTTGTCTCCATAACATGAAAATCCCAACTTACAAGTTCAAGATAAAAAGAGGTTAGAGTAAATAAATTTCAATCCACATATTTTGTAACACTTTACATTTATATTGAGCTATCATTTATAAGTGATCATTTGAGATTGGATTACTTGAGTGTGGAACAAATACTTAAAATATGAAGACTGTAAATACCAAATTCACTATTAGGGAACTAAATAAATGGATTCTAAAGGACTTGTCCCTAATTGAAAGGTGGAATCAAAACACCAAAACCTAGGATAACTTGTACCAAACTATTGGGAAGAAGAAATCTCTAGATGGCAAGAGGTTGGAAAATTCCCTCCAAGAAAGGTTGTTTAGCCTTGAAAATGAACTCGAATCAGAGCCAACCAAGGAAATGATAAATGAAGATCTAGTTAAATGCAAAAATGAATTAAGAAGGCTACAAACAAGAAAGATTCAAGGTTTTAAAAAAAGATCCAAGGTTAATTGGATCAACAATGGATACAAGGGTTCAAAGTTCTTTTTTAATTACTTAAAAGATAAAAATATTAAAGAAAATATAAGTTGTGTGTGGGAAGCAGGTAAAATGTTTGAGGACCCCTGTGAGATTTAGGAACAATTCTTCCTATTCTATTAAGATATTTTCAAATTAGAAGGTAAGGGTGCCCAATTCTCCAAAGAAATGGAGATTTGCAAAAAAATTATACCAAAGAAGATATCAACTAAGAATGAAAAATTTCTTAGTAAAGAAATTACCAAGGAGGAAATCACCCAAACCATTCAAACATTTAACATTGACAAGTCCCTAGGTGCTGACAGTATCCCTACAAAGTTTTATAAGCAGAACATAGGTTGGATATGTGAAGACCCATGCCAAATGTACAAGGAGGCAAAAGCCTAGGGGTCTCTTGGAAAACATATTAACAAAGGAATTATTAAACTTATCTCTAAAGAAGGTGATAAGTCATTGATAAAAAAATGGAGACAGATAACCTTGTTAAATGTATCTTATATGATCTTGGAAAAGTTGATAGCTTTGAGAATTAGAGACCTGCTCTCAAAGGTTATAAGTTACACCCAGAATGGTTTTATAAAAGGAAGATATATTCTATAAAACCTAATTACTAGTTGGGAGGGGATGGATTGGGCCAAAAGCACAAATCAAGATGTAGGTTTGCTTCTACTAGACTTTAAAAAAGCCTATGATAGGGTGGAATGAAATTTTCTTATAATGACCTTGGAGGCCTTCATCTTCCCAACTGAATTTTGCAAATATGGTTAAAACCTTGTTAAAAGATACTACAAGTCAAGTTGAGATAAATGGTGTTCTTACCAAGAAAATTACACTATGTAGGTCAATAAGGAAAGGTTTCCCCCTTGCCCCAACCTTTTTTGTGATTGCAATTGAAGCTCTATATTACCTTCTTAAGGATTGCTCGACTACCCCCAAGGTTAGAGAGTTAATTTTTCCTAATAATAATGAACTTTTAAATATCCACTTTGCTGTAGACACAATAAATTTTTCAATCTGGAAAAAGAAAATATAACTCAATGAAAATTTTGGAAATCTTTTGTGAGGCTTCAAGTGCAAAATTCTCCAAATCTAAATCAATCATGTTAAGTTGGAAAAATTGCACCCTAGATTCGTTTCTAGATTTGAAATACAAAGGGGGGTGGCCCTAGTAAACAAGTTAGGTACCTAGGAATACCATTTGAAATTAGCCTGTGTCTAAAGAACATGTGGAATTGGGTCAAAAATAATATTGAAAAGAAACTTGACAACTGTAATAGACAATATCTATCCTTGGTTGGTAGATTTCAGGTTTGTCAAAAGGTCCTCTCCTCCTATACACTATACGACTCATCGATGTAGATTTTATGTAGCTACTAGATGGAGGAAGTGCAAAAAAGGATAAGGTAGTTCCTATGGTCTGATGGGAAAGGAAAGAAAAAGAAGCATGTTATGTGTTGGAAATGGTGTTGTATAGGTAAATTGAATGGGGGCTAGGCTTGAAGGACCTAAAAAAGCATGATATTTCCTTAGCAATCAAATGGATGATCAACCCTGCAAATGGGGAGGAACCATGGTAAGTCCTTATCAAGAAAAGCATAGAAAGGGTAGTGCTTAAAAAAGCCAAAAATTGGAAAGAGACTCCTATTTGTTATCTATTTTTTGGTGACTTTCTAGTCTCCATTAGTGGCTCATTGGTGTTCAAAATAATCTGGAAAGCATGGGAACGGGTTAAGGGTAGATTTGCAAACAATGGGTACTTAGACAAAAATAATATTATAAATTGTAGGAATAAGTCAATATGGTGGAACTTAACTCACAAAGGAAAACACCTTGCTCTTCTACAAGGGTGCTCAGCCAAAGCTTGGGAAAAAAAGAAGGAATCAAATCTTTCAAGGATACAATTGATAAAGAACAATTAAAATCATGGGACCCATTAAAAAATGAGTATGATATGCCTAATTCTTAGTGGAGAACATACATAGCTCTTAGAGACTCATGGAAAAGCTATAATTTTATAGCAAATATCACTCCCTACTATGATATCCAATGGAGTATTAATCTAGAAGGTTACAGTTGGGTGGATGGGTCTAGGGTTGAAACATTAAATCCCAAAAAAAATTACAATACTCCAAGTCTTTCAAATTGCATCTTTGACCAAAGTCTAGAACCTAAAAGTAAGTGAGGAAAGCTGGAAAAAAGTGTTTCAATGGAATTGGAACAACTCAATTGAACCTAAAACTAATTTTTTTAAATGGATGTTGTTGATTCAAAAATTGCCTATTTCCTTATTTGGTAGTAATGTTGAAATATGTGAAATATGTAAAAAGCCTAAATCTATTGATCATATTTTTTTGAGTGCCTTTTTGCAAAATAAGTATGGCTAATTTTTTGCAAAGGATTTAATGGTCGGGGAAACATGAATTCTATTAACAAGCTTGAAATCTTGTATGAAAAAATTATGAATATTGAAAAATATGCAAATTTGTTTTGGTTGTTCTTAACTATTGAGATTTCATGGTTATTTGGAAAGCTAGCACTAGTAGAATTTGACAAATATATGACTAGGTGACTAAAAATTTTAGTCACAACAACTAAAAATGACTAAATTCTACTCATTTTTTACAACTCAGCTATAAATGAGTAAATAAATGACTAATTTGGTCGTTGACTAAAAAATTATTTAGTCACAAAAATAAAAATGAATAAATAGTTAGTCATCAAATCCAAAGTAGATAAAAATTTTAAAAAACAATTCGGCCAAATATTGGCATGATGTATTCATTCGCATGATGTATTGGAGCGATTATTCACATTCATTGTAGATTCATTTGTCTCGCTTGACCTCGCTTCATTTTTTCATTGCAAACCTCGCTTCATTCGTTAGCCTAGCACGAGGAATTTTGATTAGCAACTACTTGCATGGGCAATAAGGATTCAGAGAGGACCTGCAAACTTCTTAAAAGGCGGGCAAGGGCAAGGAATTCAGAGTTCGCTGCAATGAATTTGAATTTGTCGAGGCCCTCTGCAGCAAATTCAGAGGTAATTCGAAAACCTCATTACATTAAACAAAAATTTGAAAGACCCATTACAATCTACTACTTTTAATAATGTTCTACTGCTCTTAATAATGTTCTTTCACAATCTTGCCACTATTCTACTTCATAATATGCTTGAGCTAAATATAATAAAATTTGGGTGTCAATGCAAAACTAGAATTTCCTCAAACAATTTTGATACATTTTCACTGCAAGTGCAAACTGTCCTTGTGCAAAGTAAACATGTGCTAGATTTACCCACACATCAAGCATCTGAACAAAGATGTTTCCTACTGCAGCTTCTTGTACCTATGTAAAAATTTCCTTTGCAATATCAAATTAACCCCTTTCAACTAGCATAATGGTTGCCTCATTTGTAGCATAAACATTTTTTGGTCTATATGCCAACACTTTCCAATACAGTTCTCTAGCCTTCTCAAGATGTTGTGCCTCCACCTTTGGATCCCTCCTCTCATTGCAAAAAGCTGCAAAATAATTCCAATTTCCAAGTGAAATGTCAACATAAGAATTCTTTGCATCCAATTCACTTTGTGCATCTTTAATTGTTTCTTTGCTTTAAGCGAATCATTTGTTTTCAATTCCATTTTTCCAAGCATAGATAAAGCATTTGATGAGTTTTTATCCACCTTAAGTGCATCCCCAATCAATTCTAGGCTTAGTTGGATCTCATTATAAGCCTGAGCCATGGCTACAAGATGTAGATATGCATCCACATAATCAAGAAACTTGAACAATATTAGCTTGTATAAATGATTTGCTTTTTCAGTATCATGTAGCTGTTCAAACAAACTAGCAAGATTAAAAAGTGTTGTGACTTTATCCCATGGTAACTCAAGTGAAACAACACCTTCTTCTAGTCGATGGAAGAATTTCATATCCTTAAAGAGCATAGAAAAAATTATAGAATTAGCACTAGGGTTTTTATTTATGAATTCAACCCAAATTCCATTTCCTAATTCCTCCATAAAAGTTTGTTGAGCCAACTCTAGTTTATAACGCTCAAAATGAAGAACCCCAATGTTGTTTAACAATTGAATGTGTACTTCTTCTTTGCTCTTCTTCTTAAGATACTTTGGCATCTTAAGAGAATCCAAGGCTTCACTAGGATCTGAAAATATTAATAACTCACCCATCTTGATAAATGCATGGGCATCAAGTGGATCTATGCGAGTTTCCTTTCTTAAAATTTTCAAAGCCTTCTTTGCCAGCCCTTGCTGAGCATATATATGGCCTACAACTTTTAAGCTCTCACAATTCTCAGGGTGGACCTCCAAAACCTTTACAAAATTTGAGAGAGAACTCTTAAGATCTCCCAGGTTCAATTGAACCTATCCACAAAATCCTGTGGCCCCTGGATTTCCTTGACAAGTGGTGTCACAAACCCCTTTACTATGATAAGATCATGCAAGATTATAATATGAATGATATTTCATGAGAGGGTTTTCAGTTGAAACAAGAGTTGTCTCAGTCAACTGTTCCACAAGAAAATGTTGCCCTACAGTGAAGAAAAAATGGTTTGCTAAATGATTCAATGTCATTGCAGAGTATGGGTATAATTCAAAGGATCTACATATCTTTTCCATTCCTTCATGAACACTACCTTTTTCACTAACTG
This sequence comes from Sequoia sempervirens, assembly GCA_007258455.2. NCBI lineage: Eukaryota > Viridiplantae > Streptophyta > Pinopsida > Cupressales > Cupressaceae > Sequoia > Sequoia sempervirens. Next base: position 20,899 of record VDFB02268702.1, read on the forward strand.
TGAGAATCCTACAAGTAAAAAATGCACAAAACTGACCACAGAGATTTATGTAGAGGCAGAATATCATTTCCTAATGCCTTCATAAAATTTTGTTGAGCCAACTCTAGTTCATCACGGTCAAAATGAAGAACCCCAATGTTGTTTAACAATTGAATGGGTACTTCTTCTTTTCTCTTCTTCATAAGAGACTTTGGCATCTTAAGAGAATCTAAGGTTGCACTGGGGTCTGACGATATTAATAACTCACCCATCTTGATAAATGCATGGGCATCATGTGGATCTATGTGAGTTTCCTTTCTTAAAATTTCTAAATCCTTCTATATTTGTCATTGTTGAGCATATATATGGCCTACATCTTTTAAGCTCTCACAGTTCTCAGGGTAGACCTCCAAAACCTTTTCAAAATTTGAGAGAGAACTCTTAAGATCTCCCAGCTTTAATTGAACCTATCCACAAAATCTTGCAGCCTCTGGCTTTCCTTAACAAGTGGTGTCATAATCACCTTTACTATGATAAGATCGTGGAAGATTATAATATGAATGAGATTTCATGAGAGGGTGGTTAGTTGAAACAAGAGCTATCTTAGTCAACTATTCCACAAGAAAATGTTGCCTTGTGAAGACAAAATGGTTTGCTAAATGATTCAATGCCATTGCACAATACGGGTATAATTGAAAGGATCTACTCATCTTTTCCATTCCTTCATGAACACTACCTTTTTCACTAACTGTGAGAATCCTACAATTAAAAAGTGCACAAAATTGGCCACAAATATTTTTCCCCATTTCAAACAAGAAAATTGCCAAAAAAATGCATTTAAAACCTGCAAAAAAATGCAAATAAAATCATGTTGATTTTCATGCCAAAAAAAAAAACCATGATACCATAGCTTGTTGCTTACTATTATGCTTTGATATATTTTTTTCCAAGCATCCATAGATTTTTTGAAATCACCTATTTTAGGCTTCAAGCCATAGCAGCAAGGCAATGAACTGTTTGATAAAATGCTTTGGTAGACATGTATGAAAAATGTGGTAGCATAGAAAAGGAAATGAACTTTGGAAAAAATGCCTCAAAGAAATGTCGTTTCATGGTGATGGAATTCCATGACGAATTCCATGACAAGCGAATTGTTATGGATTGTCATGGCATTCCATCACCATGAGACCACATTTCTTTGAGGCATTTTTTCAACCAGTTCACAGCCTTTTCTATGCTATTGCTTACTATTATGCTTTGATAGAATTTTTCCAAGCATCCTTAGCTTGTTTGAAAGAACTTGTTTTAGGATTTTAGCCATAGCAACAAGGTAGTGAATTGTTTGATAAAATTCTTTGGTAGACATGTATGAAAAATGTGGTAGCATAGACAAGGCAGTGAACTTTTTGAAAAAATGCCACAAAGAAATGTGGTCTCATGGAATGCCATGACAAGCAAATTCAATTGGTAGTTGCTCCTAGTTATTAGTTATGCAATGTCAAGTAATTGCATAACTGCTCAGGTTGACTTTATAAAAACTATACTCTAATTGAAATTTTTTCATCTATCAACATCTAGTTATTACTTATGCCATGTGAAGTAATGCTTTGAGTTTGAAAGATGTGCAATGCAATGTAATCAACAATTTGAATATAAACTACAAAAATCTATTTTTTACAATTCATTAGTTAAACTCTATTTTATTTTCTCTCTATAACTCTATTGCTATGGAAATGCCTTTCAATTAAAAAAATAGTTTTTGTCTCTTAGTCTAAATTTTTTTGTTGCTATGTGTAGAACATTACAAATGGATCAACATCAAAGGTTGAAATACCATGCATTTGATGAGAGAATAGTCGATGAGAGTGACATGGACAAATATCCATGTCCATGTAATGACTGTCTTGGTGGAAAGGTGAAAAAAAGAAGTCATATTTATTGACATATGATAAGATATGGGCATAGTGGTATAAGCCCTTGGAATTTCAATTATTACGAATATATGATAGAATGGCAGAGTGTGAGAAATGAAGAGGTGGAAAACATAGATGAAGTGGCACCAAACATAGATGAAGAGGCAGCAATGTTAGACAAAGGGTTTGAAGTTGATAGAATGTTAAATGAGGGTCTAAATGATGATTAGGCCAAGTTGATGGAGGATGCTTCAAATCCTTTGTATGCTTATTGCAGGTTAAGTCATTTGAAAACAATCCTTCAAATTTTTAACTTGCAAGTGGTGTTTGGTTGGACAAATGAGAGTGTAGATTAGTTATTGGCATTATTATGTTCATTGTTACCACCTGACTCGACATTTCCAACAAAACAAAGTCAATGTAGAAAGAAAATCACTAAGCAAGGCTTAGGGTATGAAAACATCCACACATGTGTGAATGGTTGTGTATTATTTCGCAAGAATCTTACAAGTGAGAGTGAATGTACGAAATGTCATGAAGCAAGGTATAGAGAAGGGTTAAAATCAATTGTGGTTCCTAGAAAGGTTCTTTGCCACTTTCCAGTAATCCCACAATTACTCTAAATGTATAGGTGCAGAGACATTGTTAAACTTATGCAATGGCATGCCCAAAATAAGAGCACTGATGGAAAACAATGACATGTGCCTAATTGTAAGACGTGGATGGAATTTGATAACAGATGGCCTAATTTTTCTCAAGATTCTCATAATATAAGGTTGGGTTTGGCTCTAGATGGGGTGAACCCATTCTCAAATCAAAGTACTAAATGGTCAACTTGGCCAATGTTTTTAATAAATTATAACTTGCCTCCATGGTTAGCAACTAAACGATTTTTCTTAATGTTATCATTGATTATACCAGGAAAGAAAAGTGTGACTTCAGATACAATTGATGCTTATCTAGAGCCGTTATATGATGAGCTAATGGAATTATGGAAAGGAATTGAAGCAATTCAATCTTTAAGGGATGGTCATTCAATTAAATTCACTTTAAGAGCTTCCTTATTGTTTACGATTCATGTTCTTCCTACATATGGGACATTGTATGGTCTCAGTGTTCATGGATACCATGGATGTCCTACTTACAACTTTAACAATTTTTTGAGGCACTCAAGAAGTTTGCGTATGTGTATGTATTGTGGACATCGAGCTTACCTTAAAATGGATCACCCATATCGTCAACAAAAAACATGGTTCAATGATCAAGAAGAGAATCATGAAAGCACCATTGCTAATAACAAGTGATTACATTGTTGAGAATGGAAAAAAAAGAATGTCTTTTATTGAAAAAGATGGGATTGCTAGTAGTAGATATTGTTATCCTTGAATCCAGTTGTGCCAGATTCATGGGATAACCCCCTATGAAACTTGTTTGTTTTGTAGTTCCATGTACTTTAAGCATGCAAAACGAGGCAATTTTTGACTCACCTTGATGTGTAGTCCTTACCTCAAATCGTCTGTTTGAGCATCTCTCTTTGTTCATCTTTCAAAAATCTTCAAAATGAACATTTTGATTAGTTCTCACTCTTTGGGAGTTAGTCAATTTTTCACTCATGTAAGAGTGCTAATTTTTAGCGCCCCTACAGTTTGCATTTATCTATTACATGCCCGAGCACTAAATTTTAGCTCTCTGACATGTTTCTCTCTAGTCCAAATGTAGAAGTGGCATTTTTTATCGCCTTTACATCTTCATCATTTTGAAAATGTAGGAGTGGTGATTTTCATTGCTCCTACATTTTCCCTCCCACTTCATACACGTCATAAATGACATTTGTGTTTATTCGTGACTCTTTCTTGAATCGTTCGAATGGCTTATTAAATTCATTTTGACTTCATTTCTTCTCATTTTAACTTGATCTCCTCCTCCTTCATGTTGATCACCTTGCAAACTTCCAACGAGTTCGTGAGGGTGGATTCCATGGGCTAGGGTTTTTGCGTTCAAGCTAGTTTTTCAACGTTTTACCAGGTGCATTATGTATTTTTTCTTTCTTTTCCATTTTTCGTGTTCTTCTTGCTTGGGAAATTTGCATTGTTCTTTCCTTATTGGTTTTTGTTTCTCCTTCAAAGTCTTCTATTTTGACTCCATCACCCTTTCATGTTTTGAGGGTTCATTTGCCCTGGTTTTTCTGACTAAGTATGTGCATCATTTTGTGATGCTTTTCCCTTGGTTTTCACCACTTTTTCCACCCTTTTGTTTTCATGGGTGTTCTTAATTTCTTCCCTGAGCTTCATGTGCGATGGTGGGATTTTTCGCCACTTTCACATGCTTTTATTTTTCCCTCTACATGTAGGAGCGGTGAAAAATCTTGCCCCTGCATCCATAAAACTTCACCTTATATACTTGTCAAGTTTGTATCATTCAAGAGATGTAGAAGTGGGATTTTTCACTACTCCTACATAAATGTTTCTTTCCCTTGGAATGTGTGGGTGGTGAAAAATCCTGCCCTTGCATACTAAATATTTCCCATAGATGATATATGCTTGAGTGCTAAATTTTAGCACCCGAGCATGAACTAGACCTTTTCACTAGATGCACAAGTGCTGATTTTTAGCGCTTGAACATCAAAACTTCCCAAGTGTTGAAGACATGTAGGAGTGCTATTTTTCAACGCTACTACATACAAATGAACTTCATCAAATTTAGGAGCATTGATTTTCAATGCTCCTAAACAAAAATCAGTTTTCCATGTAACACTCAAAAATCGATTTCATTTGCTCTCTAAACCTCATTTCATCATCAATGCTCTATTTTTCGTGCTCCATAGCTCGTTTACACTTGCTCCAAATTTCCTACTTACTTCACACATTCCAACTCACTCTCATAACGCATTTTCTCCTAACATTTCCTAATCCATTGTTCTTGTAGTTCCTCTCAAGCTCTTATCAGGTGATCCCCAAAGGTGACATTCCTTGATCTTTAGTACTTTTAGATGACATCAAAAGAGCCTCCATCATCTTCTAAGAAGGATGGAAAGATGAAGTAGAAATACCATGGTTTCTTTCCACCTACTATTGTTCTCTCAAAGGTGGATGAAATCAAAGACACATAAATGGTCATCAAGACATGGAAGATTTTGTAAAAAGAACTGATAAGAAGCCATTAGAAGAAAATTTGAGATCTATTGTTCATAGCAACTTGCAATTGGTATCTACATTCCCAACTACTGCTCATAACATAGAGTTTGTTCTTCAAGTTTCATCTCACTACATCTGAGATGACAGAAGTGTAAGAGATTTTGCTAGAAAAGTCATGATGAGATTAGATCATGAATTCTTTGAAATTGTTTTCTGAGTGCCACACATGGAACAATATACAAAAATCTCAATTCAACAGGCACAGGAGGTCTATGACAAGGATCCAAATAAATCTAAAACATTGATTGATACTCAATGGTTGAAATCTCCAAGGCCCATTATCTCAAGATGGCCTAAAGGGATTCCTCGAAGTGATTTCAAAGAAGGCGTTAGGGATATGATTACTCTTCTGAGTAGGGTGAAAGGATTGCCTGTTTCATGCCATTTTCAAGATTGGATGTATGAGTACATCCACATCATCAGGATAAGGAAAGCACATATAGATTGGGGAACTCAGATAAGTGATAAAATTCATGAACAGTTGATCAATGTGCCAACCACTTTGAAATTTTACATGACTTCCTATTTGGTAAATGCTCCTGTAGTTATGAGGCAATTTCCAGGATTGTCTACAAAAGGAAACCGAAATGTTGTACCTGTGTATATTTTTATTATCAGATAAACTTAAGAGAAAGTCTTAAACATTTCAGAAGAGTCACAAATGCTTTCTTTGCACCCCTATTGTTCACTTTTAATCCAACTGTTGAAAAGAAAAGAGTATCAGATGAAGCCTACAAATTTGTTAGTAAAGTTGGATGTATCTTTTTGCAGTTTCCAACTTTCACATATATGAGAGTAGGTTGATATACTGGGTGTCCATACATGTTACCCAGATATCCTTCAGAAAAGTGGATACTAATGGAGCTATGTAAATAGTTGATCTCAGTCCATAAGGAACACTAGAGAATTCACAAGATAGGTTTCAGGTTTCCACTTACTATTGGGAGATATACTATTCATAGTGTACAAAAAGAAAAGTCAATAGTTGCAGAAATGCAAATCATGACTATAAGGACATATAGATACATATTTGACTTTTACTACCAAAATGTGAATAGGGAACTAAAGAAAGATCATCAACATGTCTACCGCTTTGAAGGTATATGGGAAAACTACAAAGATGAAGAAGACATTTGAAGAATGGATTTTTGCAGGTTGACAATAAAGAAAATTAGAGATCTTGGTGTACCAGACATTCTAGAGGATGTCAAATATCCTGGCAACATCATGAATTATGCTTATGAAGAGGAGGAAATTGCTAGGAAGCCTTTACCTCCAATGTAATGGTCTAAAAAGGAATTTTTTTCTATCAAAGAAAGACTTGCTCCTATCTTGCATAACACAATAGAATGGTTGCAAAGACATGGCTTTCAATTGAAATCTTTTAGGACAAAATCAGAAGGAGAAACACCAGGAGGAGAAACCATCCAACAATAAGAGCTCCACACAAAACACAAGCACGTGGCTATTCCCTCTTCTTCTCAAAGAGGTCCTAAGATCAAGTTTAATTTTGGTAAAATTGCTACAAAAAAAATTGAAGAAGAGGAGGAAATGGAATCAGAACAACCACATGCAGAAGGAAAGGATCTTGCTTATGAGGACCATTCATCCAAAGAAGAAGAAGGGAACGATAATGAAGAATCAGAGGAATCTGAAGAAGAGGAAGAGTCTGCAGAAGATGAAAGTGAAGAAGAAGGTAATGAGGAGGAACTAAGGAATTATGATGAACAACTACTATCTCCCCATGAGAATATTGTTGAAGATCTTCCCCAAACATCATCGCCTGTTACTATCAATATCCCTCATACTCCTTCAAATCCTACTACTCCTCCACCTCCTCTTCCTACCTCACCTCCTCCTACAACAACTTTACATGCAATGAATGTTTCCATTCCCCCTTTAGTATCAACAATCCTTACCACCCCTCCTATAGTTTCCAACTTACAAACTATTGATGTTTCTTTGAGTTCTCCCTCATCCATTCCAAGTTTATCATCACCATCATTTGATATTTCTTCAAAGGCTGAATTTCATAGGTTCATGAATGAGTCTCTGCAGGATCCACTTGGTTTGTAGTCCACTGGAGCTATCATGACTGATACTACTATGATTGCTACACTATCAACCATTCCTACGGAGGTGGATGCAACACAGGAATTGACAGTAATTCAAGAAGGATATACTTTATCTCTTCCACCTTGGTTGATCTCACAAGTATCAAAGCACAAGAAACAAATGATTTCCCTAGATGAGCTTGATGTTGAAGAGATAGCTCCTCCAAAATCCAAGGGAAAGAAGAAGGCTAAAGTTCATTCAAGGCTTCATGTTGAAAAATTAGGTCACAAGTTTGTAGAGATTGGTTTACCCCCACATGAAAAAGGTGACATAAACATGGAGGATTACACTATCACAAGATTTCAACTTGGTAAGGTAACAAATGCAAGTGCAAAAGAAGATGCACAAGTGGTTTTGAATGCATTATTAGGAAGGATTGATAAGTTGGAGCAAGCCAGAAACATGTACAACAATAAAGTTGAGTGTTATGCATTATTTTTGAGGAAGATTGCAGGCTCTTCAAAGCATGTGCAACCTATGGCCATGGTGAATTTCGAGGAACCAGCAGTGCAACAGGTGGAGAGGTTTGTCTCCAAGGATAAGGTGTTATATGATTTCATTGATGAAATAATAGAACATGGTTCACAACTTATAGTTGTTGTAGATGAAAAGACTGCTCAGATAGCCAACTTGAAAATGGAGCTTGAGAAAGAAGAAAACACACTTTCCAAAGAGCAGAAAGAAATGGAAAGATGTATCTCATTTTGGTTACAAATGAAAGAGATAAAACCGATAAAATTAGTGGAAGTTGGGGTAAATCCTAACAAAGAGAAGTATGTGGAAATAAGATAATCTCTTAAGAACCACATACAAGTGATCAAATCTCTCATCTAGGACATCTGAAAAGTACAAGAATATGTCAAATGACATCATGTCATCATGGTGAATGGAATTGAGGAGTTATCAGGTAAGCTCCTTAATGATGATCATACTTTCCTCCCAGTAAGTGAGATTGATCAAATCTTCAAAGAAGCTATCATGAAGTAGCTGGAAGATCAAGGCTTTTCAAAGACTTCAATGCACGCCATATGTGATGTACGGATTTCTCTTGTCAATCTCAAGACACATCTTGATAGATGCAAGAAAATTTACTCATCTGCAAGAAGATCAATCACAAGAGTTCATACCATTATTGATTACACAGTTGGTCTAGATGAGGTATTCATGCAAGAGACAAAGAATAAATATGAAGACTTCCAAGCCAAGAGCAAGGAACCATAAAGACTTCTTGTATCTCCTAAGTTAGATAGTTTGCATGTTTTCTTCTATGGTTTTTGTAAATAGGCTCTGACATTTTACATGTCATTTTGAAAAATGTAATTACATGTAAACAAATATGTTCTCCTATAATTATGGACAACATTTTTTAATAAGTCAACTAGTTAGTTAAGCTTTTCCTAGATTTATTCTCCTCTCCCATCTATAAATATGAGAGGATTCTATTGTAATTGTAACCTTTTATCTTTTGCAACAAAGTGTTGCCCAATTGAGAAGCAAACATTGAAACTTTGAGTTCATTTTTGTGGAACTAATTTTTATCAATAAAGAAGTGAAGTTGCATACCAAAATTTGTGCTGGAAACAATTTTTTTTTTTATTTGATTGAATTGGCAGTGATTAGTGATTGAGATCTAAAGGGATTTGAGTGAATCTGTGTAAACTTTGAGTTACACTTATTACTTGAATTTGTGACATTGTTGAATACTATTGGTGAATTATCTATAAGAATTTGTGCTTATATTTATTCATGTTGTTCATGGGATTATTGTGAAGTATTTTGAAGACTTTGTGCTTCTCATACAAAGTTGGTTATATATCTTAAGGGATTCATTGGTGAAAGCTACAAAATGACTTTGTGCCTTCATGAGTTGTTCTTATTTGTTACTTATCATTATAATACCGGTATTCCTAGGATTTTCTTTGACAAGCTAGGAATATTGGGATTACTGCTTAATTTTAGTTTGAAGTTCTATTGCATCAAGAACTCAAATTGTGAATCATATTCTCTGAAAAAAGAGAGAATCATGAATGTGACACACCCCATATCATTACTGTAAATATCTAATTAGTTTTTCTTTAGTTTCAATAAGCAATAAGAAGGGCGCCTCCCCTTTCTAAGAGGAGAGATTGTATCTCACATAGTTTTTTTTGTAATCTGTTAAAAAGGATTTACAAAATTTTCACCCAACAGATATGATCCATGTAATGAAAGTGATGTAAAAAGGTTGTGCATATTCTATAAGTTGCCATACTTTAAGGATATAGCCATTAGACATACTGCTGACTTTATGCATACTGAGAAAAATATACCCTATGCTATTATAGAAACTCTTTTTGGTGCTTTTGATACTATTTCATTACATGAAGACTTTCGACAACTAAAGATTCGTCAAAATATTTGGGTTGAAAAATATGATGATGAAAAATATAGAAAACCTAGTGCTCCTTATGTTTGGACAAAGGAACAACATGCACAATTCTTACAGTTGATGTCTCAGACTCGCTTTCCCACTAGATATGTAAGTAGTAGTATTAGAAGCCAAACTAACATTAATGGCTTAAGAGGCCTCAAGACCCATAACTATCATGTCATAATGGAGAATATTTTACCTATTGTGGTAAACATATTAAGTTTGGAAAAGGGGCCAAGATTGGCAGTTATAAGGTTGGGCCTAATATTAAAGAGAATGAGTTTACATGTATTAGATCCTTCAAACTTTGATAGTTCGAGGGAGGAGGCTATTGAAGTCTTTTGTCTATTGGAACAGGAATTTCCACCAACAATCTTTAATATTTCTATGCTACAATATGAACTAGAGAATTGTGGCCCGGTAAGAACAAGATGGATGTATCCTATAGAATGATATATGAAGGTTTTAAAAAAAAATGTTTGTACTAGGGAAAAAATGGAAGGAAGCATGTCTAAGGGATATTCAATGCAAGAGGCCATGGGATTTTGTACAAAATATATGAAAGATTTTAAAAATTTCAATCGACATGTATGGGATGATGACGACGAAGACACAGTTGCAGGTGAATTATTAGAAGGCAATGGATGTCGCTTCAAGCTATCACATCAAGAAAGAAGTGCAATACATGCCTATATTCTTCAAAACACATCTTCGTTCGATAAGTGGCATAGGTAAAAAAAAAATTACACAATAATTTATTTACTCAATTGCATTTACACATTTATATTATCAATCTTACTATTTGTACATTAATATTCTATGTAGAAAATATGAAGAAGACAATCAAGCTTGGATGCAACATCGACCTCAAAGACACATATGTCATGTTGATTTGATTGGAGGTGATTCTTTTCCAAAATTTGAAGAATAGATTACTAATGCAATCAGTGATGCAAAAGAAGAAGGTCAAGATATAACAATGGAGGAAAGTGAGCTTTCACAATCTCCACATTTATGGGCTATGCGGTTAAGTGGAATGTGGGCCTATGTTAGTCATTTAAGAGTGGAAGAAAAAGACAAAGGAAAGATAAATTGTGATTGTGTTGTTAGTGTTGAATTTCTTCACGAAACTGAGAAGAAATTTTATGTTGGATTCATCCAACAAATTATTCTAGTGGACTATGGTGAAAATAGTCCTAGATTATTAAAATACAAGTGGATCCAACCATCTGCAGTACAATTTGATGAGTATGGATTTGTACGTGCAAATAGAAGATAATTTTTATCAGGAATGGATGAGTCATATGTTTCCCCTCTTCAAAATAACCAATCATCTCTAATTGATGATGTAAGAAGCCTAGGATGGTCATATGTCATTCAAGCAGAGTCTCGTTCAAAATGAAAATTCATGGAAGTTGTTGATATAATGTCTGATGGGCAATATGTTAATTTACAAGAAACATTCGAAGAAGAGGATGAAGATGATGATGGAGTGTTTGAAGAAGAAATTTTGATTTCCAATGAAGAGATTGGGAGAGAGAATGCATTGCATGTCACAGATGAGGATGAGGAAGAAAATCAAGCAAATGCAAACATGAATGATCAGGATTCTGATCTTGCTAGAAATGCAGATGATTATGATGATGTTTTCTCACCTTAAGAGGTTAGCTTGTCACCTAAAATTTGGTTATATGTATGATGTAATTTATTATTGAATGTAATAAAGATCTGAGTATAGGTATGCTTATTCACTGTTGTTTTACTGATACATTTTTTAATGTAATCATCATTATTTTGTTGGTACATTGTATACAAAACCTGAGATGTTCACTGCTCATTTGAAGTGCAATTAAATTTAGGTTCAATCATTGTTCTTAGTTTTCTTACTTTGGTTGAAAATTTGAAATTAATTTTGTTTAGTTAGAATATAATTTACTGTATGTCCTATATGTTTTCTAGATGCAAACATATAATGAACATCTGTGATTTAATAATACATATAGATATCTTAACATTAGGTGAACTAAGCCTCCCCATTACAAATAAAAGAAATGATCTCTTAGTTCTAACTAACACTAAAAACTAAAATTGAGAGATTGCAAAATTAGAAAATTGTTCAATCTTTTCAATAAAATGATATCTAAAATACTACATTCATAAAAAAATCCAATACCACACTACTGCAACAGTCAATAGAGGTATGTGTGGGATGGTGGGACATAGAGGTCATTGTACAAATGCTTACCGCAATACCATGACAACCAAATATGAATACCGTAGGGTGGCGGTGAGAACATGTTAACAACTAAAGTAAATCGTAGCCCCACAAGGGGTAAACACTAACACTGTGGTATGGTGGTGAATAATCACTCAACCACTATAATTAACTTGTTGTCCCGCAGGAGTCCAAAGGGGTGTGCGCGGGGTGGTGGTACTGCTATTGTTGCCCTGCAATATTCTTGATATGACAGTGTGGTATGGTGGTGAACAGTCACTCTACCACTAGAATTAACCTGTTGTCCCGTAGGAGTCCAAAGAGGTGTGCGCAGGGTGGCGGTACTACTAGCACTACCCCACAGTGGTCTTTAAATGACAGAGTGGTACTGCGATACAATTTGTCAAGCATTAAATGATTACATAGTTCAATTTCCCAAGATCAATGACATGTATTCAAACTCGAAAGATGGGCAGATTCTAAAATATTTTGCATGAATTGACATTAATAGCAAGGTGACCAAGCTCAACAACAAATATTACTTGGGAATCAATGACATTTTGGCAATCATTCACAAATCTTAGCATTATGGAGGCAAGGGAGTTCAAGCAGGAAAATTCTGCAGCTATTATTTTGTCAAGTAAGTTCACAGAAACCCTCTGTAGCAAATGTATAAGAAAGAAATTTTCTTCTACAAGTAGACACCTAAAAAATCAAGTAGGAGTAAATACTTCATCATGTCACCCAAAAGAAATCAACTTGTGAGTAAAAAGGAAGAGTCCACAGTTTCTAAATCAACGAAGAGGTCCCTGCAACAATCCATTTTAGATGTGTTACCTAATTCTGTAGAAAAGGGATCCAAAAAGGTGTTTAAAGATACAACCCATGGATGTAGAGACCCAATTATCCCTATCTCAGGGTGGGATTTGTTTTGGTACTTCTATGAAAAAAGGTTGAGAAGGTTCCAGTTTCGAATCCTTGGACCTTAGATTTGGCCAAATTGATCATCCCAAATGTCTTTGTAGATGTTGAGTTTATTAAAGTATTGGCACAATATTATCACCCAACTACGAAGACTATAAGAATTCCAGATGGTTCAGTGTTGACTAAAGAAGCAATTATAGAGTGTTTTATGTTAAACAAGCAAGCTATAACTAATATCGACTTGGACATAAGTGAGGAGGATTATAGGAGATTGAGAAAAAACTACAGGAGTGATGAACTTCCTTTACACATGAAAAAGGGTGTAAACAATAGGAGGATACCTATCTCCCCCTCCCAAATTGAACCATTTTCCATAGAAGTCTAATTCCAAGTATATTTCAAAAGAGCTTATTTTGCTTTGTGCAAAGTGCTTGGAATAGATGTTGAAGAGAGGATGCCAACATATCTCATGATGATGGCAATGAGGATACAAAATCCTGAAGTCAACATTGAGTATGACTTTGTCGCTAAAATTGAGAAAGGGCTACATAAGGGATTTTTGCAAGTAAGAGAGAACTTAGCTCCCATCACTTTCAGGAAATACTCTTTGTTGTGTCATTTAATTTTGTACCAAAACTAAAATAGATGGACTAAAAGAATGTGTTTGGGAATGACTGATGATGAAGGGAATAGGTTGCCTGTACAAAACTGGTGTTACATCTGGGATAATAGATGTAAAAATAGAGATTATGTAATATTTCATGATGATTTCATAGTAAAGGTCATGGCCACTCTTGGTCATATTTCACCAAGATTGCCTAATAAAATCATGGAAGTATTAAGACCTTTAGCATTGAAGCCAGAGTAGGGACACACTCACAATCGATGACTGGTTCTTCTTAGTAGACCAAACAGTAATAAGGGTCTATAGGTGTCCTCAAGCCCCACATGTTTAACCTAAATTTGTTTCTATTTGAATTGCATTTTTAGAATTTATTTGGAAAATGTTATGGATGGAGCAAGATGTTATGAAAAGACAGAAAAAGGGTGCATTCCTCCCCGACCTAACTGAATGTGAGGGGCTATCCGTATGGTCTAACACTCTTGAAGAACTGCAAAAATATTTGAAGATGTGGTATTCATTAAAGTCACAAGGAGAAAGGGTCTTTGATCCTAAAGGGAATATTAATTTTATAAAGCAAAAACTTCTCACTAAAGTTGGGATTACCCATGTAATGGATTATGAAGAAGATGTAATACAAAATTGCTTTACACCTGATGAAGTTTTTCAGAGGAAGAAGAAGTGGGAAATCATAAATAGGCTCAAGGAGGAGAAGGAGAAAAGGTACAATGGATTCCAAGGATTATATGTTGAAGAAAAGGATCCTATCAGAAGGATGAACGTAATAATTGACAACTTTGAAAGATTATATGTTGAACCAGAAAAGAAACCTAAGGGTCAGTCTTTGAAACCCTCCAAGCTACCCATCAAACCAATTGGTATTGTAATCACAGAGCCCCTACTAGACACTACCACAATACAATTAGAAGCATCCCCTAAGCAACCAAGTCCTAAAAGATAGAAGACACATGGATTGGCCCCCTTAGTGGCATATGAAATAAGTGAAGGAGTAGGGGATACTAAAGAGGTAGTTGATGTACTTTTGAATTTTAAAGATGATGAAGTTGATCAGCCACCGCCTAGGTTTGCAACTGATGCTCACAAATCAGAAGAAAGAGTGGATGTACATGGGCATAATGATCAAGAAATGCATGATGATGAAACGGTGATTGTTTCCCTTAGATTTATTGAAGACGATGAATTTATTCAAACTCCTGATTTTAAGGATTTTTGGTTTAAGATGAAAATGAAAGAATTTGAGGAGAGACTCCAAATTAATAAGATGGGCACTGAGGAGTCATAGCATGACTAGATTGTTGCCCAGACTCTTGAAGAACTCAAGATTAATGAAATTATTGTTAGCCCCCAAGAAGCAAGAAAATTGGTCTTAGAAAGTAATATACTAATTATTCCTGGGATGGAGTTAAAAAAGATATTCTTACTGGATCAAGTAAGAATCCAAGGAGATCCCATGTTGGTTTCTGAATTTAATTCAAATGAGGGAATGAGTGGCATAGGTTACAATCTAAGACTTGAAACCCTAGCCTCTTGGACAAAGCAAAAAAGAATAGAAAAACCAAGATTTCTTGATGTTGTAAAAGAAATGAGAGGGAATTCCATGGTAAAGACACTTCAAGACACATCAGCATTGGAGGCAGCTACTATGGCAATGCACTCAGTAATGTTTACTAGGGATGTGGTTAAAGCTATGGAGCTTAGATTGGCAGAATATGAGAAAGCACAAATTGATCCGAATGATGAAGTGAATAGGTTATTCATAGAAAATGTGAAATTGAAACAACAGTTGAAGGGAGCAGGTCCTTCCCAAAGCACAAAATTAACAATATACTAGCCCTCTACCATCCAAACTAATATAGGTGAAATCACTGTTGAACAAGTTAATGTGCTAAAACAAGAAATTGAGAAGTTGAAAAAGAGTAATGAAGAAGCAAAGGAAAGAGCAAAGAGAGAAACCCTTAGGGTATTGGAACAAATATTGGAGCATAGGGTTAAACTAATTGTGGACAAATTGGAAAATGTGTATGAATGTTATGTCTCCTTGTCACAAGCAATTGATTAGATAAAGGCCGACGTACCTATATTGGACCCCTTATTCAAGAAATGGCAACATGTACATCACACCTTAATGACTATGCAAAATTTTACAAAGGAGTGTTGAGGCCCCCACAGCTTTAAATCTTTCTGAGCAAATGGTTTGAATGGTCACAGATGAATTTCAATACATGTCTACAAAAGAGAAAAAGATCAAGGCAAGAATGGATTCATTTCACATGCTAAAGCATTGGTTCATGCCTAATATACTAAGGGATGATGATCAACTAAAAGGCTCCAAGGATTGGACAGATGAGTTTAGCAAAATTGTTCCCAACTACCTCACTAATATACAAAAGGATGGTGACATAAATATTCACCACCTCAATTTAACCTTGGATGGAATAATACTAGATGTTGGGTACTCAAAATTCATTGTGGATACCAAAGGGTTATTAGACAGTAGATGGAAGGGTCACTTTGCCAACACACAAAAAATACAGGAGTACAAATGGCCTCATGATTACACGGTGTACCAATGGGAGGAGACATATCTAGCTCCCCCAAAAGAATAGGCCTTGTAGTGAAGTACCAATCCTTGCAGATACTATCAAGGAGAGAGGAACTTGCTAGATATGAATGATCACGGGTACCTTATGATGAGTAATAGACTTTTGTATCTTGTGAGTGTTGTGGACTTCAACATCCGATAAATTCTCTTCACTTCTCATCTTTCATTACTTTTAAAGTTTTATGTTATCCTATGTAAACAATGATAATTAAGACTTTTTGATTTATGTTAAAAGTGGGTAACTGACAAGACACTTTTTGACATGTCAATTAGGACAAAATTTTGAAACGTATTGTAAAATATTTTTGAAGATCAATAGAATGAAGTTATAATTGGTGGTCGAATTCTAGTTTCAATTGTTTGTTGAAGTGAATTAATTAATGTTACCTTCTTGTCTCCAGTTTGATCTTTCCTTGTTATTTAAATCAATATATCAAGGGTATATCTAGTTTATCAAAACACATTTGTTGTCAAACAATTCATTTTGTACTACACTTTGGTGTCAAATCTTTGGTAATTGTGGTTAGTTTCATCACATTCAAATTCTAAATTCTAGGAAATTATATACAGTAAATTGATTGATGGCTATTTGGATAGTGAAATTAGCTCTCTTAGAAATTAACTGAAATATCTTGTCTTGAAATATCTAGAAGGATTATTTTAATTAAAGAGGATTTTGTGGTTATTTTTCTAACAATGATTTTATAGTGTAGCTAGCTTGCTATTTTCATTCAAGATACAAGTCATGATCAAAGTCAAGCACATACCAAGAAGATGGTACTCTACTTCAAACCCTCAACCTCACTTAGTTTAGTCTACTTACATGGGGATATTAAGGAAGTTGCTAAACAATTAATATATATCATTTGTTGTTTGTGAAGGAGAATCCTGTGAGATCCAATTTGGCAGATGATCAATATTCGGTTTCTTTTTTGCTAATATTGAACGAGTTTAGGGTGCTGCAACAACCAAGACATTATACTTCAGAACATCAGAGTTTATAGTTATGGTGGCTGATACAAATCCTCCTACCATTCTTGATCCTTTGATTTTATTGGCCAAAAATAAGGTATTTATTTTTCCTCTCTCCTTCTACCACTTTGAATTTTGACATTATTGCAACCTTTTAAGATGTTAGATGGGAATTGCAACATTTTTAGGTTAACTCCATGTGCCATGCAATACCTGAATCATTCCTTAATTTGTGAGAGGCTTTCCTTCAATTGCCTCTAATATGTTTCAACCATTCACTGGCAATCTTTACATCATGTAGATGTTGCAAATGTGGATTGAAGGGATCGAAACCAAAAAAATGATCACATTTTGATTCTTATTGTATAGGGCAGTAATCACACGGGTAAAATGGTGGGATTGAAACTAATGAAATGATGTTTGACATAGTACAAAACCCTTTTAACTATGAAGTTTTCCCACAGTCAAATCCCCTGACTTGCTACCCTTTTTTTCTAATTTTGATGAATTGTAAGAGAATAAGCCTAATTAACTTCCACTGGAACATCAAATTTTTGGACTTATACTGACGATGAGTTTTGAACCATTTGGTGATGCCTCTATGTATTTTTTCAAGTAGTTGTTTTCTTGCAAGTTTAATGGATACCTTAAGTTTTTTTATTAATCATTAGTTTTAAAATTACCATTGCAGAAAGTACTTAATGTGTTTGTTCCTTCAAAAGTTGAATTGGGCGATGCTTGTAAAGTGAATGGGGAAGATGATGTCATAGTCAGGAAACTTTTTGTGAAACATTTGGTTAGTACTTTTTTGATGTTAAGGCTTCCCAGTCGAATATCAAAGATCTTTTCTCACCAACTTAATTTCGAATTTATGTATAAATGGATTCTTTAATGGTGTGGGTCTTTACTGAGACAACACATGAACCGGGGTTGACATTTTTGTTGTCCAAGTCTGATGGCATTTTTGGGCTTGGTTTCTAAGAAATTTATGTTGATAATGTTGTTCCAGTCTGGTTAGTGTTGATAGCCTTCATTCTATAATATGTCAACTTCATTCTATAATCTGAGCGTATCACCTTTCTTAAATTTTGAACAAGGTTATAAAATCAAGGGTTCAATATGCATATTTCAGGCCTATGTTGAACTCTCTATTTAAGGCATTTGTTGACAAGGCTACAATTTTTTAATTGATTTATCTTTCAACTGTGCTTGGACTTTCTTTTGTAAACTTGCAATATACAATGCACTTTTATTCTTTACATGAATTGAGACTAATATTAATTTTTTTGGTTGTATTGACGCACAACTTCATTCATGGCGGAAAAGGCAACACCCTGTTGCTCATATTAGATGGCACGTTGCACATAAAGGAGGAAATATTCTAGCTGGGTTATTGTCGACTGCACTGTAGGTTGAGAGATCTTCATTTATGAGACACGATCAACACTTTCCTTGGATTCTACACGTTACAGCTTGCTCCAAGAAGATTGCCCACGTTGTAGAAGTTTTAAGAGATGAAAGGGGCATGTGCTCGCATTGAATGGCTTCAAGCATGTGTTTCCATCATTACAAAAGTCTTTTGGAGAAGTTTCTTTCTTGCAGGCATTTCTTTGCAATATTGTAACTCAGATTTTCAGTCTTGTGACTAAAAATAACAATTGTAATACTCTATTTGTAAGTTGTAACTAAAACACCTTTCTTTTATTAATAAAGTTCACCGATTTTTCCTTCTCAATGGTTGTCTTATTGTGTGTAATTGATGATTGATGTGTATTTTTGTCTCGTCTCAAACTTGGATGAGGTTTTCTTTTACTTTAAGTGGAGCTGAAACATGAATAAATGTGTGTGGTAGAATAATTGTTGTGAGGTTGGAATATGGAATTAGGAGAATGTTTATTTTATTTGAAAGATGAAATGCAATGGATGATATTTTATTTCAATAAAATGAAATGTGATGATTATTATGATGTAATATAAAGAATGATTTGTATTTCTTTGATTTATATTTTTGGACACTAATCTATAAATGGGTGCTTGAGTTTATATGAGATGCAGGTTTGTCGAAGACCAAGAGTGTGGTTGAGGTAGAGGAGGTTAGCCACCTAGTAGGGTTAAATCAGAACAAATTCTCTCGCACACACCACTTAATAATCATATTAAATTGCATTTAGGATGTTATTTAATTAATTGTTTATATTGTTTTACTTTGCGATGTTTATTTAAATTTAATTATTATGATGTAATATAGAGAATGATTTGTATTTCTTTGATTTATATTTTTGGACACTAATCTATTAATGGGTGCCTGAGTTTATATGAGATGTAGGTTTGTTGAAGACCAAGAGTGTGGTTGAGGTAGAGGAGGTTAGCCACCTGGTAGGGTTAATTTGGAACAAATTCTCTTGCACACACCACTTAATAATCATATTAAATTGCATTTATGATGTTATTTAATTAATTGTTTATATTGTTTTACTTTGCGATGTTTATTTAAATTTAATTAGTGGTAATTTAAAATGCATAGAAATAAAATAATTAGTTTAGTATATTTTTAGTTAATGTTTTATTTGAAGATTAAGATGTTATTTATTTTGTTAAATTATGGATAATGTGTGCATGGAAAAAAAAATCTTGCTTTATTTTAAAATCAGATTTATTAGAAAACTTAGAATAAATTGAAATATATAGTATATTTTTGAAAACAAAGAGATAAGATAGAAAACAATAAAAATAGAAAAATATGAGCAAAGTGGATTAAAAATTAGAAAAACAAAACAGAAAACAAAGTAAAATAAAGCTAGAGAAAGTAAATAAAAGTTTATAAAACTCTTTAATTCTGAACAAGAGCATGCATTCTGAAGTTTATTATTTTCTTTCATCGTCTTATTTTTTCTTTGAAAACAAAATTGGAAGCAAGGAAAGAACGGTTGAATTGGGTGAAATTGAGAAAAGAAGAATAGAACAAGAAAGGACAACTAAATCAAAGCAAATTTATCAAATTAGCGTTGGACTCCAGGTTTTTAATTATTTATTTTAATGAAATTTCTAATCAAATGTGCGTGTGAATGAATCATTTTGTTTGGATTTAATTTACTTTCAGATCAATGTTGCTTTGAAAATATATATTGGATTTCTGTAGAAAACCCAATCAGACTTTGTTTTTTTGTAGAAAACCCAGTTGGAATCTGTATTTTCTGTATAAAACATATACAAACCATATATTTTCTGAGTCTACATCTGTATATATATACAAATATATAGAAAAATAGATTCATATGTATATATATGTAAATATCTTTTTTATAGTATATACATATATATATACCTATATTCATATTGATGCTTCAAAATGTTGTACACAACATTGAATTGTTTGTATTGCTGATTTTCTAAGAGCAATATCGAATTGATTGAGTTGTTCGCATTTTACAAAGATAGATATAAAAAAAAGTTATTAATTAAATCATAAGTTTTAAAAGCAGGTGTAGCTTCTCATGAATGGGTTGTGGAGAGGCCAGCGACCTCTCCACAAGTCACGGCCTATGGAGAGGGCGCTGCCCTCCCCACAAGGGTTGCACCCTTGGTGGGAGCAGTCGCACCCCCCTCTTAACCACTGGCATATGCAAACCAGATCTTCTTTTATTTTACATACCTCAAACTTGTATAAAAAATTTGCCCCTTCCATAGCATTAACTTCAACTCTAAATTCATTTCATGGTTCAAACTTAAACTTTTATTTATTTTCAAACTCAAAATCTGTTAAAACAAGTTTTTGAGGCTGTCGACCCCTCTATGATCCCTTTGCATACAATTAAACTTGGATCTTTGGAGAATTATCTACAACTTGGTGAATACTCTACAGATTGAACAATTAGATTTGCTAGAAATCGTTGGTTGTGAGGCTACAAACATGTTTATTTATACAAAAATTATATTCATATTTATATTTTTATGAATGTGATTGTATCTAAATAAATTAACATATGGATAGCTCTATATTTTCTGTGTAAATTTCTGATCATAAATGTTATGTGTAAATTATGAGTTTTTACTTCTAATTTAAAATAAATATTTTCCTAAATATATATATATATATATATATCCACACCATGTGGAATACATATTATATGATGCATATATATTTTGTAGAATTTTCCTTAAATCTGTACAAACATATATGAAAGCCTCTATAATTCTTTTAGCAAAGTAATCTGCTATTGATGATTGATATATATTTATTTGTATTTTTATAAATGCAATTATTTCTTCCTGTAGAAAGATAATTTCTAAATCTGTAAATACTCTTGTTTGTTTTATTTTGTGAATATATATATAAACATAAGTTTTTTATCTCATAGGATAAATCCTCTGAAGTGGAATTGATTAGTAGGAATTTTTGTATGTAATTGGAAGATACATATATACATTTTTAAGTCATTAAAAGTGTGAACCAACAATGTTGACCTACTCTAAGTGATGCAAAATGAGATGTGAAAAGAAAGGAAAAGAACACTGATACCTCAAGATTAGCCTAGTTGAATCCAAAACAAAAAAAGATAACAAAAAGCATATTTTTACCTTGTCTTGGTTTGATCTTTTGGTTGGCCCTTGATGGTTGATTAATGTGTGCTCCTTTTGATGGCAAGGTGGATGAAAATGGATTCAAAATGATGGGGGTTTGATAAGGATTCAAATAAAGGATGTGGGTAGTTGAGTTGATGGGTGCAATGGATGCAAAGAGAGCTTTAGGATGAGCAATAATGGAGGTCTCAAGAATGCAAGTGTTGGAGAGGTTGAGAGATGGATTTTTTTGAATGTTGAATGAGTTGTGTTAATGAGAAAATGAAAGAAAACTCTTTTATTTTATGGAAAGAAACCTTAAAAAAATGGACGGTTGAGATCTTGCCACCATGGGTAAGATGTAGGGTTGTGGTGAGTTGAGGACTCACAAGCCCTCATATCTTGCCATGTGGCAGATGATGTGTCACAAGGACACATGATATGGAAGGTGACATGTGATGGAAAAGAGGATGATGTGACCTCTCAATGATCACATGGGGAAGAGGAGAATCTTGGGTGAATAAAAGTGAATTTAAAATTCACATGATTGGGAGATCTTGTGGATAAGACAAGGTTCTCAAAAAGAAAAGTGAGAAGTACCTTGGATAAGACAAGGTGCTTAAAAAAGTAAGTACTTACCCACATGTGACTGATGTGACAAGTCAAAGATTCTAGAAGACTTTGGCACATGTGAGTGATGTGACAAGTCAAAGGTTCTAGAACTTGCATGGATAAGGATAGTCTTGGAAAGATAAATGGGGAAGAGAGGAGTCTTGGATGAATAAAAAGAAATTAAAAATTCCTTGGAGGATGGGGAGTGTTGACCAAAGTACTGATTAGACTTAATTGATTAGTGATTAGAAGATAATTAGGGGTAAATGAAGATTAAAAGCCAACTTGCAAAAGTTGGAGGATGTGACACATCCTAATCAAATCAAGTATTAGGCATGCGCACATCCTAATGAAGAGATTAGGAGGTTGATTAAGATTAAGAAAAGGATGTGACATGTGAGGAATTAAATAAGTGTCATATTTATTTAATTCATTTGATGAAAGGGGGATTAAGGAGGTAAGGTATTTAATTGTCAACTAAATACTTTAGGTATTTAGAAGGATCAAGGTATTAATTAGATAATAACAATATTACCTAATTAATGCAAATAAGGGGATGTTTAGACGAAAATGGACAAATTTGGAAAAATGTGAGTGTCCAAATTTAGGTGTCTACAGAAAGAATTGAATTAATTATTGGATAAAAATTAAATTCATATATATCTTAATTCTTTATAGTTTATTTCATTTGCAAATATAGATGGTATTACCGAAGGTGTTTAATGATTGATAAGTGCTTGTAATTTTAGCATAGATATGAGATCCTATGCTACATGTATTTTTTTATGAAACCAGTTTCGGGACAGGATGTCGAGTGTGGATATCCAGAGATGATACTTTCCCTTTTTGAAACTATCACTTTTGTTATTTTTGTTGCTTGGCCAAGCATATGCACCAGTGAAATAGATGGAATTTTAAAATCCTAGATATTATTAATATTAGTCTTTGCCACATCCTACATGCAAGAGTTATGTCATTCTAGATTAGATTGCATACAGGCATCAGGCTTGCATCGAGAGTTCCCTCTTGCTTCTCCATTCCAGGTTGTTAGGCTCCTCGCATAGGGTCGGAGTTCTCTTCAAGCTAGGAAGAAATTTGGGGAAGTATTTATACTTCGTGGTTGGGAGGAAAAGGCGCCTAGACCCACTCTTGGTCTTGGCTTTGTGGAAGACAAAGCAGTGTCATAGCGGTCAAGCACCGAGGATGTATCATCACATGGATATTATATATACATTTCTTGTAGTACTTTGTATGGCTTGCATAGCCAATTGTAATTTAACTTGTGAACTTGATGTAATCAGTGATATGTAATTACACATGTAACATTAAAATAGATGTAGTAACATTAATTGATGTAAACTTTTACATTTGACATTGTAATTTCTTGGTAGCAATCTTATTAATATATATATTTTTTGTTTCATTATTCTTATGTAGAAGTAAATTTTGTGTCAATATCCTTAATTGGAAATGTGAATGTTCTTTGAGATTTTCATGTTTAGTAAGTGGGATTGACATACCTTTACATTTTTTTGTTTTATGCTTAAATCCTCAAATATAAGTCAATTAAAATGACTAAATATACTACTAATTGACATCAATTAATAATTAAATTAACTAAATATATTGTCAATTGACAAAAATCAGTGAACAGTGAATAAAAATGACTAAATATACTACCAAATTGATCAAAATGATGATTAAAATTAATGACTAAATACACTACCAATGCATAGAAATCAGTGAATAAAAATGACTAAATAAGTGACCAGTTAACAACAATCAATGACTAAATATATCGGTGAATTAAAAAATGACTAAATAAGTGATCAAATTACAACAATCAATGACTAAATCAACAACTAAATAAGTGACCAGTTAAATATATCAATGAATAAAAAATGACTAAATAAGCGACTAGATTACAACAATCAATGACTAAATATAATAGTGGAAAAAAAGTGACTAAATAAGTGACCAGATTACAACAATGCATGACTAAATCAACAACTAAATATACTACCAAATTGATCAATCAAAACAACGAATAAATGACTAAAAATGGTTTTGTCATCAATCCGGTCGCATTATATATGACTAACAATAAACTACTAGTAGTCACATGACCAACTGTAGTCATTTATAAGCAGTTTTTAATAGTTTTTTCAGTAGTTTATTGTTGTTTTTGTACTAGTGTAGGAATGAGGGAAAATATCAAGGAAAAAGGAGAGAACTTATTGAGTCTTCAAGAAGACTCAATTTTTACTCTATTGCAATGCAAGTGATAGTGACTATCGAGATCTCAAAAGCAAAGTTCATGAAATTGGCAAAGTATGAAAAGGTCGAAATCAACAAGGAAGAAATATGTTGTGTGAGGCACTGGCCATTCAATGACAATGACAATATTCCATTCAAGGAGGAATACATGAAGTTTCAAAGAAAGTACAACAACAAGTACAAAGTGGAAGACATAAAAAAGGACTGTGATTGTATCGAACCCCCAATTGGCACCTTTGATTGGAATGAAAACAGAGAGAGTAGAAACATGTAAAATTTGTATATTTGTATCTGACAATTTCCTTTTTTAGTACATTATGTACAACTATTACAATACTTGTATAACTTTGTATAGACAGTTATTTTAGCTATTTTGTATCAATCCCATAGAAAGCAAAAAATCAACATAGATGCCTTAAAAGACACTATATGTAACTAAAGGATAAAAGATGTATCTCCTATTGTTAAACTATATTTAATATAAAAAAGGCGGCTAGTTTCAAAGATCTTGCTCTAGAATTTCAAAGCTAAGCAACACATATTAAGATTTGAAAAGGGGGTAAAGGGGGTTAAATCAATGAAAAATTAAATAAATGATTAAGACATGGGATGGGGATAAAAATTAAATGAATGTGAACACTTATAAAGTCTAAACAAGACTGTGGAATGAACATGAGAAAGAGGATATGGATGGCTAGGAGTGACATAGGCTAGGCAAAAAGGGGTTAAAACAACAAAAGACATACACACATGGGTTGGGGGCTAAAATGGGCATGAAAATGTAATAAGGAAGTTGTAGGGTATATAAATTATATATTACAAGAATACATAGAGGAAATTATGCCAAATCAAGAAAAGTGAAAACATAAAGTCTATAAATTTCTTGGTACAAGTTCACAAGTGGAAGACGAATCCACAATAGTGGAGTAATCCCATATCACTAGATTTGTCCTTACATAAAATTATAATTTTAAGACAAACACCAAATTGTTATCATTTAGCCTAAATCTCGAGGAATTTAGATTTAGATGCTATTTTAAATTACTTATATTCATGAGATGTCGAACTTTAGACAAACACTACGCTCAAGTTCATCTCAAACTCGTGACAACAATAATGCCCATTGGGACAATCTTTCTTGACTTTATTATCTATTATTAATAATGTTATTATATGTGATAAATATTGTAGTTGAGTTATTGTGAATATGGTGTGTGTAATAATGTTACCTCTCTTTTGAATCTCTATGTAATAGATGCCTTACCTCTCATTTCATCAAGACAATTTCAGATGCATATTGATTTGTTTTGTGACCAACATATAATTATTCTTATTTTATTTGTCTTTTAACTCTTAACTCCAAACTTACAAATGTGTTGAATTAAATACATTAAAATGCAAACCTATACCTTCATTATGGAGTTTGGAGGTTTCTTTCTCTTGAACTGACTGGTATATATTTGGTCCATTTGAATTTTCAATTTTTTAAAAAATTGATGCACCAGGAATCTTTTTAAAGACTCACTTTGTAATCTGTTGCTTCTGTAATTAAAATGCATAAAAATGCGCTCCTATAATTCCTTTGCCAAAAACTCGTACGATTTTATACAACAGGAGTTTGTTAGCTGCATTTACAGAAGTATATGAATGGCTGTAAACTTCGTTCAGAGGACAGAAAGGGTGATAGTGTTTCATTGCCACTGTGGTACAACAAGATTCATTAACAATGCACGTTTCCTCATAATCATACAATGCCAATGCCAATGCCAATTCTCTCCACTGCCAATCTCAATCTTATAGAATTATGTAGAGAGGGTCGGTTGAAGGAGGCGCTACACATTCTCTTTTCTACACGCAGCCCCCCTGTTAACCCATCTACATATCTTCAACTATTACAGGCCTGCATTTCCAAGAAAGCTCTTTCAGAGGGTAAGCAAATCCACTGTTACATCACTCTCAGAGGAATTGAATTTGCTAGAAGCACATCATTTCAAAATAAGCTTATCAACATGTATTTTAAGTGCTGCAGTTTGATAGATGCCCGTAAAGTGTTTGACGATATGACAGAACGAAACGTGGTCTCATGGAATACGATCATTGCAGCTTACAGAAGAAATGGGTACCCTCACGAGGCATTGACACTGTTCAACCAAATGCAACGAACAGGCGTCCAACCTGATAAATACACCTTTTCGAGCATACTCTCAGTCTGTGCGGAAATAAAAGCTTTGGAACAGGGTATCGACATCCATCAAAGTATATTGGAAAGGGGAATTTTGTCAGATGTAGTTACAAATGCATTGGTAGATATGTATGCAAAATGTGGAAGCTTACACAAGGCGCGTGAAGTGTTTGATATAATGCCTCAAAAAACCGTGGTTTCATGGACTGCAATGATTTCAGGATATGCACAAAATGGGTTTCTAGACGAGGCTATAAGGCTTTTCAAAAAAATGCCTCAAAGAGACGTGGTCTCATGGAATGCAATTATTGCAGGATATGCACAAAATGGGTTTGTGGAAAAAGCCTTGGAAACCTTCAAACAAATGCAATTGGCAGGCGTAGAGCCAAACCCCACAACGTTTGCCAGCATCCTACCAGCCTTTGCTAAAATGGGAATTTTGGAACAGGGCATGGACATCCATCAGAAAATAAGGGAAAGTGGATTTTTGTCAGATGTTGTAGTTGCAAGTGCCCTGTTAGACATGTATGCAAAATGTGGAAGCATACACATGGCACGTGAACTGTTTGACAAAATGCCCAAAAGAAATGTGATCTCATGGAATACAATGATTGCAGGATACGCACAATATGGTGTTTTTGATGAGGCATTATGGCTATTCAAAGAAATGCCTCAAAGAAATGTGGTCTCCTGGACTGCATTGATCGCAGGATATGCACAAAATGGGTTTGTTGAGAAGGCACTGGAAACTTTTAAGCAAATGCAATTGGAAGGAATAAAGCTAATGCCCACAACCTTTGCCAGCATCCTCCCAGTCTGTGCCAAAATGGGAGCTTTGGAAGTTGGCATGAACATCCATCGACAAATAATTGAAGGCGGATTTTTGTCAGATGTTGTAATCGCAAGTTCATTATTGGACATGTATGCCAAATGTGGAACCATACACAAGGCATGTGCATTGTTTAACAGAATGCATCAAAGAGATGTGGTTTCATGGAATGCAATGATTGCAGGTTATGCACAAAATGGGTTTGTTGAAGAGGTCTTGGAAACTTTTAAGCAAATGCAATTGGCAGGTGTAAAGCCAGGCTCCTCAACGTTTGCCAGCATTCTTGCGGCTTGTGGCAAAAGTGGAGCTTTGGAACAGGGTATGGGTATCCATCAAAGCATAATCGAAAATGGATTTTTGTCACATGTTGTAGTTTTAAGTGGCCTCGTAGACATGTATGCAAAATGTGGAAACATACACAAGGCACGTGAATTATTTGACAAAATGCCTGAAAGAGATGTGATCGCATGGAACGCAATGATTGCAGGTTATGCACAAAATGGTTTTTGCAATGATGCTCTCAAACTTTTTGAACTAATGAAGCACTCTGGAACATACCCCGATCGTGTAACCTTTGTTTGTGTTTTATTAGCATGTACCCATGCAGGTTTAGTGGATGAGGGATGCAAGTACTTCAACGGCATGAATAACTCTTATTGCATTATGCCTACAATTGATCATTATGTGTGCATGGCTGACCTTCTTGGCCGTGCTGGCTATCTTGAAGAAACTTTAAACTTTATCATCAAAATGCCAATTAAACCTATGGAAGTTGTCTGGACATGTTTGCTTAGTGCATGTAGAACACATAAGAACATAGAGTTAGGAGAATTAACAGCGAATCTTCTTTTTGAGCTGGAACCTAAAAGCACTGCAAGTTACGTTCTTCTGTCAAACATCTATGCAAACGTGGGCAGGTGGGGTGAGGTTCAAATGGTAAGGAGATTGATGAAAGAAAGAGGAGTTAAAAAGTTTCCAGGATGTAGTTGGATTGGAGACCATAAAATGGTACGTGCTTTTTCTGCTGGAGAAGATACACCCAGAGACAGAGGGGGTCTATGCAAAATTGAAGAAATTGCTTTGGGAGATGGAATGCAGCAGTTTACTTTCCAGATTCAAGACATGCACTGAATGATGCGATGGACGAGGAAAAGTAATTATTCTGTTGATTCCATGGTAGAAGTTCGGAATTGCATTTGGATTGTTAAACAATCCTCCTGGAACAGCCACTAGAGCCGCCAAAAATGTTTTACTATGAGTCGATTTCCATGCTGCAACCAAATTCAACTCCAAGATTGTTGTAACAAAAGTTATTGTCAGAGACGCAAGCTGACTCTATCATTTCAAACAAGAAATTTATTCTTGCGGAGATTACTGTTGATGCTAAGTGAAAACAATCTGTAAGCATAGGCTTGCACTTTAACAAGGTGTACTGTCACATAACTGCAGCAAGAAAGGAAGGACCGAATTTTATCCCCAGTTTCCAAAAGGTGTGTTTTTTGTGATTGGAGATTAGATCATGCTTTTTACTTCGTAAAATCAGATATGTGGTAGTCATTGCGAATCTACTGATGGGTTATTTGTTAAAGCCTTGTTTTAGATGCCGTGGAGGTTTCATAACATTGAACTGTTTTTATTGTTTCAGGAAATCTGGAGAAGGAAGTGGAGAATGGAAAAAAATAAAATCAGAGAAACTCTTGGAAGGAAACGCAAAGATGCTTGTCCAATAGGAAATGGAAGAGATGGTTTATAATCAACTAACGCTTGGAAATGGTGGTGAGAGTGCCTCTTTGAATAGTTTTTGCTCGTTTAACAGTTGTAATTTTTGTATGGCCCTTTTGTCTGAATTAATTATTTTATGTTGTGCCTATGTCAGGTATGCCATTTGGGATCGAATTACACCTTCCAGATTTGCATGCAGATTTATATATGTTCATGTGGATTTTGTTTCATTATGGCTGGAGATTTCTCATGTTGGTTCAGATACAAAGAAATTGATGAGATTTTAGTTCCTTTTATTTGTCACCCATCAACATTATGGTTTTCCCATTCTAATTGAAGTTCATTAACAACATCCTTAACTTCATGTGTTGCATCATTGAGAATGCCAATCCTCAATGTCTTATCAGTTGAGGCTTTGAACCCAAGACTGCTAGCTACAATAGCATTCATCATATCTTGCTAATATAGAAACTGGGCAACATGGAATGACAAGTTAGGGTAGTACTAAAATTTTGCAATCGTCTTCTTCACCTGTTCATGGATGTTCTTTCTTCACCTGTTCATGGATGTTCTTCCTCCATCCTTTTCAAAGTGGTTTGTAATCCTAGTGTACTACAAGGTGCAAAGAAATAATTAATATTTTTCCAACCATGTTTGGACCACATACTATAAAAGTAGTTGTTGACTCAAACTCTAGAAGTTGTTGACTCAAATTCTTTAAAAGACTTGTGCACCAATAACCTCATCCAAATGATTGCTCTTAACATCTACAAAATTAGAAGCCACTTTTTGTCATAGTTTTTCCTTACTCTCAAATTTCTTTTGAAGATCTTATTTTGTTTGATATGTGACATCTACATGGCAAGCTAGGCAAATAGTGGTGTCATGTCCTCCCTCTTTCATCAAATGTCATTTGCAGCAATATATGCCTCCATTGACATCAGCAACACTCGATGCATTTGACCTTAGTTGTACTTGAGACTAACCTACAATGTGTCTATGCAAAGTTTTTTTGACATGTTATTATGATCAAATCTACAAAAACATTTGAATTCAATCTTTTATGATAATCGAATCTAAAAATATTTTTTTCAACTAAGTATATCAAACACCATATAAACATTCGTACTTTACAATAAAATCAAGCCAAGCATGTACAATTTTAAAAAATAGATTATCAATAGCATACTAATTTGTGTTGCAACATATTTGTTTTTACCTTGTTTAAGTAATTTGCATGACAACAAAAATTAGTTCTAAATTGTTGTAGTGTTTTTTATTCTATATAAATAATTTTTTGAGAATGTATGATCATCATGAAAAACATATCATCAGATAAAATTATTCATTATACATTTAACTTATTCTATCCTCTTTGGTATCTTTTAAATTCATTAAAGACTTTATACTTTACATTTTCATTTTAATCCACATGTAATGTGAATGGGGATACCGCAATTGCCAAACTATCTATGAAGAAAATACCTTAGTTTAACAAATGTTATTTGGAGGTTTTGAAAGCCCAAAATGGATGCAGTGATAAACTTAAAAAGCAAGCTTTACTTAAGCAAATTGAGTTTTCCTTTGCATTTATTCTCTCACATTTTGAAAGTGCAACCTTCTAGAGAGGTTTACCTTGACTATTTCTCTCCTTTTGCACTCCAACTTTGTTGTTGGGATGAGGCTAATTTTCAAGATTACAAGTTTTAATTGACACAAGGTGCCTTAATGTTTTGCTTAAGTGTTTGGTAGGTTGGCCTTGCAAGAATCTTTGTAGAATTTTGTCTTGTATTTTAGCATTTAGCTTCTTTTCTTCTTTTTTTAAAACTTGAACTAGTCAAAGCTAAGGCACACTCTACTATGTTCTATTTATTAGCAATTTTTTTAATAAAAAAAAGGACTTTTGAATGTCGAGATGGATTAATAAAGGTCAATTTGCTTCAAAAAAATTTAGTGAGGTTGAAACATAAAGGGGCAAAAATTGAAGTAGTGTCTAGGTAACATGAAATATTCTATTATCATTTCAAGAGGTTTCTCCCATCGAAGATTGTTGGTAAAATTTATAACTTTTTCAATAGTGATTATATGTTTTTCATAAACAATTATCTTTTGACTAAGTATAGATTTTTTTTTTCCATTCCACATGAAGCCTAATCAAAAACATGAACTACTTTAGCTCTCTGAATTTCTTCTATTTGTATATGTTTAAGAAAAAACTATTTTTTCTTGCATTCCATTTTCTTTTATTCAAAAATTATACTACTACTAAAAAAGTTATACTTGTTAATAGATGTGCTACACAATATTC
Source organism: Sequoia sempervirens (assembly GCA_007258455.2). NCBI lineage: Eukaryota > Viridiplantae > Streptophyta > Pinopsida > Cupressales > Cupressaceae > Sequoia > Sequoia sempervirens. Next base: position 52,356 of record VDFB02268702.1, read on the forward strand.
AATACAATCTTTGGAACCATATTAAATAGAAGGTTCAACTTAACCAATTAGGTATTTATCAAAGCTACCCACAATCTTAGTTTGCTTATTAGGACATACCACAATATTTGGTGAGCTAACAAATAAGAATATGGACTAGAATGATATATCTTAGTTTTAATTAATTCTTAAAAAGTAGCCAAATAAGAATAGACCTAATTATAAAAGTTGATAGTGGATATTTATCAAAGACTTTAGATATAATTTATTCTAAGTACAAGTCATATCTCTTGTTCATTGGGGAGGTTAGTTAATCCCTAACTCTATATTATTCTTTTAGTTCACCCCTTTCTAAATGCTTATGAAAGATAGAGAAAATGGCATAATAGCTAGCTTGCAGGTTTGCTTTCCACCTCCTCTTTGCTAAGATAACATCCTCTTTGGTGAAGCCACTAGTAAAGAAGCAAGGAATCTTAAATCAATACTTTTATTTGATCCTTGGCTTCTAGATAGGTTATCAACAATGAGAAATTCAAAACTTTTTCTTTTTTACTAGCATTTATCAACAACAAACTTTGTCATTTCATTAAAAAATAATTGCATTGATGTGCAAAGTCTTCCATTGTGTTGCTATTGTTGTTTGTTGCCAAAGCGTGGAATTGGTAGAAGAATGTTGAAGAATATTCAAGAGAAGTGCTAATATGTGTAGATGGACAACATATATAGCGTGTGTAAACCTTAATACATTGAAATCTTATTATGATATTGCTATCAGGATTCAACCGTGTAGTTTTTTGAGTCAAACTCATTGACCCATGTTTCTTGAGTAGTGGTTCACATTGAAATCTATTATTCAAACCTACTGCATGGAATCTTATTTAATCAATGATAAAATGAGAAAAAAATTGAGTGTCACAAGTTAGATGGTCAAAACAAGGCAAGGAAATTTGTTAAAATATAGCCAAGCAAGTACCCCTAGTCAAATGTTTGAGACAAGGTTGAAGGTGGGCAAGATGGTTGAAACTAGTTTTAAGCATAATAATCCTCAATTCTTTTTAGAGGGGATTGGGAACCAAATGTTTGAAAATCATGATCTCCTCAAATAGATTGCATCCACAAAGGTTGAGAGTGACTTTTATTGAAAGCCGGATTCAATGATACCCTAGCAACTATACATGAAACATTACCTTAGTGATCTAAAAATGCCTAAATATTTGCCACTTCAAATGCAACAACTTTGTTAGCTTACCCCTAAATTTGCATAAGAATGTAGGAGCAAATCATTTAAAACCCTAAAACTCCCTTATTTTCTCGTACATCTATATCTCATCACACAATTTTTAAAATATATTTAGATAAAGTGATATTAAATACAAAGAATAAAATATTGTTTATCATTTATTCATTAAGTTATGTTTTGGGTGCATTGTCATGACATTATTTGTTTATCATTTGTTCATTAAGTTGTGTTTTTGGTACATTATCATGACATAATTTGTTGTTTTATGTGAATTGTCCTTTGTTTTTTTGGGGTTGAAATGCTGATTTGCACCCCTTCTAAAGAGGAGAAACTCTGCATCCCAGTCGACTGTTTGACTACAAACATAATTTGCTAAGCAGTGCCGTCCACCAGCAATCTCAATCTCACAGTAGTATGTTTTGAGGGTCAGATGAAGGAAGCTCTGCACCTTCTGCTTACGACAAACAACTCTCTTGTAAATTATTATGCATATTCTCAACTACTGCAGACCTGCATAGCCAAGAAAGCCCTTTCACAGAGTAAGCAAATTCAATCCCACACCACTCATGGAGGATTTGAATTTGTCCCAGCCATATTTTTTCAAAATAAGCTTATCAACATGTATGTCAAGTGCAGTCGTTTGGTAGAGGCTCGCAGAGTTTTTGGCGACATGACAGAACGAGACTCCGCCTCATGGAATATCATAATAACAGCTTACAGAAGACATGGCTTTCCTCACGAGGCATTGAAATTGTTTCACCAAATGCAACGAACAGGTATCCAATCTGATCAGTTTACCTTGTCCAGCATACTCCCAGCCTGTGCCAAAACAAGAGCTTTGGAACACGGTGTAGAGATCCATCGAAGTATAATGGAAAGGGGTTTTTTGTCAGATGTAGTTGCAAATGCCCTGGTTGATATGTATGCAAAATGTGGAAGCATACGCAAGGCACGGGAACTATTTGACAGAATACCCCAAAGAGATGTGTTCTCATGGACTGCAATGATCGCAGGATATGCACAAAATGGTATTCTTGACGAGGCTCTGAGGCTTTTTGAAGAAATGCCTCTTAGAAATGTGATCTCGTGGAATGCAATGATTGCAGGATATGCACAAAAAGGGTTTGTACAACAGGCCTTGGAAACTTTCAAGCAAATGCACTTGGCAGGTATAGAGCCAGATTCCACCACCTTTGTTAGCGTCCTCCCAGCCTGTGCCCAGATGCGAGCTTTACAACAGGGTATGGCGATCCATCAAAGCATAATGGAGAAGGGATTTTTGTTAGATGTTGTTGCAAGTGCCCTGATAGACATGTATGCAAACTGTGGAAGCTTACACAAGGCGCATGAATTGTTTGAGAAAATGCATCAGAGAGATATGGTCTCATGGACTGCAATGATTGCAGGCTATGCACAAAATGGGTTTGCTGAAAAAGCCTTGGAAATTTTTGAGCAAATGCAATTGGCAGGTGTAAAACCAGACCCCACAACCTTTGCCAGCATTCTTCCAGCCTGTGCCAAAGTGGGAGATTTGGTACAAGGCATGCATATCCATCGAAGCATAGTTGAAAGTGGATGGTCATCAGGTGTCGTAGTTGCAAATGCCCTGATAGATATGTATGCGAAATGCGGAATCATACACAAGGCATGTGAAGTATTTAACAAAATGCCTCAAAAAAATGTGATCTCATGGAATGCAATGATTGTAGGATATACACAAAATGGGTTTGTTGAAATGGCCTTGGAAAATTTTCAGCAAATGCAATTAGCAGGTGTAAAGCCAGATTCCACAACCTTTGCCAGCATCCTCCCAGCCTGTGCCAAAATGGGAGCTTTGAAACAGGGCATGGGCATCCATCAAGGCATAATAGAAAATGGATATATGTCAGATGTTGTAGTTGCAAGTGCCCTGGTAGATATGTATGCAAAATGTGGAAGCATAAACACTGCACGTCAGCTGTTTGATAAAATGCGTCAAAGAAATGTGATCTCCTGGAATGTTATGATTGCAGGATATGCAGAAAATGGCTTTTGCAAGGATGCTCTAGAGCTTTTTGAACTAATGAAGCACTCTGGAACATATCCTGACTGTGTAAGCTTCACATGTGTATTATTGGCATGCAGCCATGTGGGTTTAGTGGATGAGGGCTGTAAATACTTCAACAGCATGAATGTCACTTATTGCATTATGCCTATAGTTGACCATTATGTGTGCATGGTTGACCTTCTTGGGCGTGCTGGTTATCTTCAAGAAACTCTAAACTTCATCATCAAAATGCCAAATAAACCTGTGGTGGTTGTGTGGATGTGTTTACTTGGTGCTTGTAGATCACATAACAATATAGAGTTGGGAGTATTTACGGCAACTCTTCTTCTTGAGCTGGATTCTACAAATGCTGCCACTTATGTTATTCTCTCAAACATTTATGCAGAATTGGGTAGGTGGGGTGAGGTTCAAATTGTAAGGAAATTGATGAAAGATAGAGGGATTCAAAAGATACCTGGATGTAGTTGGATTGAAGGACATAAAATGGTGCATGCTTTCGTGTAGGGACAGATCACATCCACAAACACATGAGATCTATACAAAGTTGAAGAAACTGTCCTGGCTGATGAAGTGAGGATGGTATTTTCTATTTTCGAGACATGCAGTGAATGATGTGGAGGTGATGGAAAAAAGGATTCTTCCTTTGCAACCACAGCGAACAGCTAGCAATCACATCCAGATTGTTATATCTGACGCTTATAACAACTACCCAAGTCGTCAAGAACCTTCAAATATGTGTTTGACTATTACAATCTAACCAAGGCTTTTTTAACATTGTTGCAAGACAAACTATTGTGAGAGATGCGAAGTGATTCCATCATATCAAACAAGGACAACGGTCATATAGAGATTATCACTGATGCAGAGTGAAACAAAATGTAGAGATAGCTTATACAATAAGAAGGTGAACCATGTCAATCCTATAGTGATAAAAAAGGGATAATGTAATGCCCCAAACCACACAAGGGGCAAAATAGACAAAAACGTGATCAATATTTATTTTGCGTTTACAAATACAGCACTAGCAATGTTGCAATGTCGCTGTCTCCACAACAACACTAGCACGAACACAGAAACATGTGCAAAAGAGACATGTAGGTAACAGAGACAAAGAGAGATACAACATCAATCTTTACGAGGAGTGGCAAGCATCACAACACAATACACTATCCAAAACAGAAGCACCACCAAATGAGATTCACACAAGTAAAGAGTTGCCTCTAACTCAATTTACCCAAGGATTAGGGACATCCATTCCCCTGACATCAAATAGGGGAGGTAGAGTCTCACCTTATAGTAGTGATATGGTACTCAATACCTATAACCTAGACATGCAAAAGCAAGAACTAAGAAAAAGAAAGGTATGGTTCATTCACTAATTGTATAGTTCAAAAGAAAGGGAAATGAGCATGAATTAGGCCAATTGATTCAATTTACAAGTGCATGCATCATAACTAAAATATAACACATCTAACTTTTCATCTAAATTCAGTTGCACAAGTGAAGGATCACTAGGGACATTCAATAGCTCACCTAATTCACACAAGAGATCAATCATTTCTACTTAAAAATACAAATTTGACTCAAAACGTGTTGGATACACCTTGTGGATCATACTTACATATTCTTATGCCAAGGATGGGAGAAAGCATGTTCTCTAGGTCAATTTTCACTTTACAAACCATCTTGGAAAGTTTCATTTTCAACTCCATAATTTGGTTCACCTCTTTACCATCCTAATCACCCTTTTTACCAACAATGTTTGGCCTCGGTGAACCTTGCTAGAAAAATAAGTGATTTCTATTGTGTGAGGGCAAAGAGATGGCAATTTTACCCCATAAACATCAATTTTCTTCATACAAAATGGAGAGATGATATCTATAGGTTGTAGATGTTTGCAAGACCAAAATACCAAGTTTTAAGTGAGAAAAACTCTTCCCCAAGTCCCAATTGCTTCTAAAAACAAGCACAAGTAAGTAGACCTAGAATTCACAACTTTTTGTATGACTTTTGGCAATTTAAATATGGGAACAAATACAATATACCAATGATTTCTCAATGTCCACAACATATCCAATACATAAAAAGTTGGAAAACCTCATTTTTTAATTTACAAATTAAAATCACATTTCCTCTACTAGGATGAAGATTCCCATTACAATTTGCATTAGAATATCCACATCCATTAAATATCTAGATGGATATGTTTGAAGACCATATTTTTTCTTAGAAGTAACAATAACACTTAAATTGAATGTCTGATAACAAAATACAATAAAAAGAAGTAGAATTGGACACTCCTTAAGTTCCAATGATATTCATACCTCCAAAGTCACAAACCAACAATGGTAATTCTACTAGCCAACCTTGTAGAATCCAAAGGTCCACCCCACTTGACTATTGAGATGAACTCATGGGTTGCAAATAGAATCACACAAACACACAAGTTTTGGCTACATACAAAAACACATTTAAGCATGGCTTTCTCAACACAATTGGAGAAACACATGGTCCAATTAAATAAGGAAGAACATATAGTCCAAGACATGGAGTGCTTTCCTCTTGGTTCTCCAAACTGTATGATGGGGGATTGGGTAGACAATATGTTTCTTAAGTGTTGAGGTCCTTATTAAATAGGTCTCCATTAAATAGTCGGTGTTCATTAATTATGCAATAGTCCTTATTTTAAGTATTGTTTTCCATTGTTCACCATCATGTAGAGGTCATTGTTTCAAGTCTTGCACTAAACATTTGTTGTTTATGATTATGCAAAGGTCCATGTTGTAGGTCTTGCATTAAGCCCTATTCTTATAGTTTTGAAGAAATGGCCACTCCAAACCTCCTATCTATCTCATCATTCCTAAAAACAACTAAGAAAAGAAAATTTACCAAATGGTTCTTGGTAACAATGAAAGACACACAAGCATCAAACAAGTTCTATGACTATTATTTTCCTTTCTCATCCTAATTGATATATGCTCATAAAACAAAGCCTTCAATTAATTTAATAAAAAAAAATTTTTAACATTTTCAAGTTTTCTTTGACAATTTATAATAATAACACATAGACCCCATTAATGGAGTTTTAAGCTTGTTCTTAAGAACAATTAAGACCCTATGAAAAACTCATTTGAACACACTAATGGAAAACAATATTTTACTATTCTAAAGCACTAAAAATCAAAACATGACAAGGTAAATACCTCAACCTTTCACAAATTAGGAACCCAAGGGTTTGATGAAATCTTTATCTTAAGAAAACACCAAGCTTAACCAAATCGTTCTCTATTTTTTCCAAGCACAAGCCTCTTTCAAAATCCTTAAGAACAAACTCAAGGTTTTGAAAATAAATTCTCTTAACTCTTATCCAATCTCAAATTTTGCACAATTCTTTTACGAGTCCTTTTTCAAATATATAAGTAAACATTTTTGTCAAAAATAACTTCTTTTGTATCTACACATGCAACAATGAAAGAGACAATATTTATTTTTCTAAATCAAATATTTTATGATCATATATATGCAACCCCTACGATATTTTTGCAAATATATAAAGAAAATAACCTTTTTCAACACTTGTAAAGTTTCCTGATCCAAATCCATCCTACGCCTTACCTTTTTCAAGTGAGTTATATTTTTTTCAAACAGCAAATCAGTTAGACCCTGAGTATAGAAACCCTTTATGCAAACAAGGAAGATAAACAACACATTTGAGAATACACACATTTTACCAATTTCAACACAAAGAGGTTCTTAATTGTATGTGATTATAATAAACAAGTTTTACAAGTATATAAATGTAGACATCCAAATTTGGACAATTAATTTATCCAAATTTATCACTTTTCATCCAAACATTCTCTTATCTGAGTTAATTAAGTAATATTACTATTATTTAATTAATGTCTTTAATTTTGTCAAATCCCTAAGGTATTAATTAAATACCTTACCCTTCTTAATCCCCTTTTCATCAAATCACATGTCATTTTCATCTAATCCTAATCCATCTCCTAATCTTTTCATTAGGGATGTGCACATGCCTAATCCTTGATTAGGATGTGTCACATCCTCCAACTTTTGCAAGTTGGCTTATAATCCTCATTAACCCCTAATTATCCTCTAATTACTGATTAGTTAAGTCTAATCAATACCTTGGTCAACTCTCCCCATCCCCCAAAGAATTTTTAATTTATTTTTATTCATCCAAGGCTCCTCTCTTCTCCATGTGAATTTTTAATTCACTTTTATTCCTCCTAGAATCCCCTTTCCCATGCACCTTCTAGAATCTTTGACTTGTCACATCAAGTCACATGTGACAAATTCCCACCTTTTGGGAACTTTGTCTTATCCACTAGATTCTTCCAATCATTGTGAATTTAAAATTCACTTTTATTCTCCCAAAGCTTTCCCCTTCCCATGTGATCATTGAAAGGTCACATCAAAGTACTTGGAAGGTACTTGTCCTTCCTCCACATCATGTACCTCCCTTCCACATCACCTACACATCATCTCACCCTTAGCCATCTCACAATCCACATGTCAAGATGTGAGGGCTTGTGAGTCCTCAACTCACCTTAGCCCTTCATCTTGACCTTGTTGGATAAATCTCAACCATTGAATTCTCAAGTTTATCTATAAATACCCCCTCCTCTAAGAAAAAAAAGGGAGAGAGGGACTTAACCATTTTGCAAATAAATGTTGTCATTTATGCACTCATCTAGCCATCAATTTCATCCATTTACATTTGCATTCAAGCACATAGTCAAATCTTTCATTTAGTCATATCAAGAGCCATCAAGGAGCATACAATCAAAATCAAAATCAAGGGCCAACCAAAGAGTTTCAGCTGCAAATGAGAGGTATATCTATTTAGCATCATTTTACACTTTTCTCTTTTTTATTTATGTTTTTCCATTGCATTTTAAGTCACTTAGAATAAGTTAGACATTTGGATATCACATTTCTGGCACACCCGGTGGGTCCCTCAATTTCATGTTTGTTGTTGTTGAGCTTTTTGCAGGAATACGTCGCAGAAGGGTGACTGCGCCCTCCTCGTGACCGCAGAAGGGCGACTACACCCCCCGATTTACTGCAGAAGGGCGATTGCGCCCTCCTGCCTTCCTGTCAGCACAAAAGGGCGACTGTGCCCTCCTGTCAGCAAAAAAGTGCAACTACGCCCTCCTGTCAACAAAAAAGTGCAACTGCGCCCTCCTGTCAGCAAAAAAGTGCAACTGCGTCCTCCTGTCAGCACAAAAGGGCGACTGTGCCCTCCTGTCAGCACAAAAGGGTGACTGTGCCCTCCTGTCACCAAAAAAGTGGAACTACGCCCTCTTGTCAGCACAAAAGGGCGACTGCGCCCTCCTGTCAACAAAAAAGTGCAACTGCGTCCTCCTGTCAGCACAAAAGGGCGATTGCGCCCTCCTGTTAGCACAAAAGGGCGACTGTGCCCTCCTGTCAACACAAAAGGGCGACTATGCCCTCCTATCAGCACAAAAGGGTGACTGCACCCTCTTGTCAGCACAAAAGGGCGACTGCGCCCCCCTGTTAGCACAAAAGTGCAACTGTGCCCTCCCATCAGCATAAAAGGGCGACTGTGCCCTCCTGCCGAAACTGCAGAGGGGCGAGTATGCCCCAAAACAACACATTTTGAAAGGGCTATCCATTGCTCAAATTTTTAAAGTTATCCTTGTTGTTTTCGTCAATTTAATAACATAGTCTAATTAGGGGAAATAATATTCATTGCTTGTTGTGTCTGTCTATCTTTTTGTGTTACCCAAAGGAAGCATTAGTTTGTTTTCACTTTCCCCTTGCACTTCATGTGAGCCTAGGGAGTAGTTGGAGGCGATTAGCGCTTTCTTTATAGTGGGACCTGCTTGGGGATTTCATCACCCCAAGGGATGATTCCAACCATGCGTACCAGCGAGGTATATAAAGGGGGGAGAGCGAAAGTTGTACTCCAATCCAGTCGCGTCGTAATTGGCGGAGCGTCGAAACTAGGGTGATACCTAGATAAATGTGAAGAGTTGGTCTGGCCCTTCAGTATCTCGCTGGGGTTCCTGACTCACGTTTGTGACGAGTTGGTGTTCACGGTTGTGCCTCACATACTGAGAGTATATCGAGGACTCCTTAGACACCTTGTACATCCTAGATTAAGACCTCTTAGGCCATACCCTTAACACTAATCATAGGATTGTATTTGCTTCAAAGTGTTTTCTTGTGAGAAACCAGTAAAATTTTTGACAAATTGGCCTTATTATTTTTCATTTTAAAGTCTTTGCCATAGTCATTTCATCAAACCAAGTCCCTGTTCACCGCAAAAGGGCGACTGCGCCCTCTGTTTTACCGCAGAAGGGTGACTATGCCCTCCTGAGCAGCCAAAATTGCCCCGTTTAGCTCCGGTTAGCCTCTAAATCATCGTCTAACCATTCCAAACGTTTATCTAATCATTCCAAGCCTCTGTTTTGTCATTCTAAACCTCTAAAACATCCACTTGGTCATTCTAAAGCTCCATTTTATCATCCCAAACCCCCAGTTTTACCATTCCAAACATCTATTTGACCAAGTAGTCTTTCATCCCTTCCGATCCTCCGTTTACTCGTTGCATCCATTCCAAGCATCCATCTCCTCATTCTGAGAGTTGTTTATCCTTTCCAATCAATTATTTACTCGTTTCGAGCTTTCAATCATTCATCCATTCCAAACAATCATTTACCAATTTCGAGTGCTTGATCATCCGCTCCTATCATTCATTTTCCCAATCCAATCATCTATTTCCTCAATCCGATCACCCGTCTCTTATAGCCTGTTTACCCACTTAAAGAGTCCACAAAGTAGTGGGGCGAATCTGCCTTGAAAAAGGGCGAATCCGCTCCTCTGTGAGGGCATAGTCACCCCTCTATGACCCAGAAAAAGGGTGAATCTGCCCCTCTGTGGGGGCATAGTCGCCCCTCTTTGACCCAGAAAAAGGGCGAATTTGCCCCTTTGTGAGGGCATAGTCGCCCCTCTTTGACCCAAAAAAAGGGTGAATCTGCCCCTCTGTGAGGGAAAATTCGCCCCTTAGCAAAAATTTTGGTAAACAAACATATCTAGTTCCCAAATCCGACCGGTGAAACCAATCCCATCATATATTTCAATCCAATCCTAATTCCAAGCACTCGTTCACTCATTCTTAGTACTCGTTCGTCTATTTCGAATCTTCCTCCCTTCGTTCTGAGAGTCATTCATCTATTCCGAGCACCCGTTTTCCCGTCATCAACACTTTTATGAAAGTCATCATTTCATCACCAAAATCACATAAGTACCACTTAGAACATCATTAGAGTCCATATCCAATATCAAATCATCCATCCCAATCACCTAAACTTCATTTTGAGAATTTTTATTTTTGTGCCGAAACTTCCGGAGGCCATAACTTCTGACTCGGGTGTTCGTTTGAGCTAAAATTTTACGGGTATTTGCGTTATGAGATGGCATGTGGATTCCTGATTGCTGGAAGTCCCTCGGACCCCATTTGGCCACATTTTCGGGGCCTCAAACTTCCATCTTAACCCTCAAAATTGTAATTTAGTATTTTTTTCAGTTCTTTGACGAATCATTTTCGTTAATAACTCAAGATGCATGTCTCAAATTTGGGATGTTAGTTGGCAATTCATCCTATCTTAGTTTTGGGTATTTTTTGGGAAAAATTGAACTCTCAAAAGTATGTCTGTGAAGTTTCCTAAAATGGCAAAATTTGACAATTTTTGAAAATTGCCAAATCTGGAAAAAAATTGATTGTCAACATCTTACGTCCCTTAAACTCCGGAAGTTGGTGTAGAATCGATCCCATCACATCCTCCAATCATTTTCATCTTCAACCCAATCCTAATCTGAGCTTTAATCTAATCCCAATCTAAGCTTAACCAAAACCCTAATCTGAGCTTTAGTCATTTCAACCTTTCATTCATCCATTTTGAACAGTTGTTCTCCCCTTTCAATCATTCATTTACTCGTTCCGAGTAATCTTTCATCTATTCCAAACCTTCATCTTCTCATTCTGAGAATCATTCGTCCGTTGTGAGCAGTCATTTACTCGTTCCGAGTAGTCGTTCATCCGTTCCAATCAATCGTTTACTCATTTTGAGTATTTATTCATCCATTTTCTATCATCCATTTCTCCAATAAAATCATTATTTCAGGTTATTATCTAAGTTGACCTAAGTGTCTGATCTGATCGTCATCATCAACATCCACTTAGGATTGTCATCCATCCTAAGTTAATCATTATTGTCGGCCCAATCAATCCATTTTCAATCTCAAAGTGGATTCGGTGCCGCAATCATACACTCATCCTTTAATCCGATCAATCAGTATCCTATGGTGTTTACAGTCCCTCCACCATCCTATCTGATCCATCAGTCTATCTTATCAATCATTGATCGATCTTATCCAATCCAATTGCATCCCTATCCAATCACCTTCAACCCAATCAATCTACTTCCATCTTGAAGCAGATTCGGTGTCGTAATCATCCTTTGATAATCAAATCCGATCATTAGAATCAATCCCATCGCATCATCCAATCATCCTAATTTGAGATTTAGTCCAATCCTGATTTGAGCTTAACCTAAATCCTTATTTGAGCTTTAGTTGTTCCCATCCAAAATCTTTTATCCATCCTCTTTATCCTTTCACAATCATGAATCCTTATCCTCCATCAATAGTGGTCAAGGGAAACCCTAATTACATTGACAGTGACAATGAAAGTCTTGTCAATCAAGAAGAATATGACATAGATCCCCTTGACACTATCATTGCTAGTAAGCTTTCTCCACCCACTTTCCAAAATCCAATCACCCCTTCGAGTTATCCCGTTATGTCTTCATCCATGCCTAATCATGTTGCTTATGCTACCTTTGACAAGGGACGTCCATCATCTACATCATCCTCTTATCCTAGTCTTCCATCACAATACTCCTTTCCTAGTCCCCCGCCCACATCCTCCTATCTCAATCCTTCATCCACATATACCCACTACCCTAATCTTCCATACCAATCTGCTCACCCTAATTTAACATTCACACCTTCCTATCCTAATCCAACACCCGGACCAACCTATCTCAATCCACCACCTCAATCTTCCCATCCTAATCCACCATCCTAATATCCTTACTACAATCCACCATCCCATATCCTCATGTCCTAATTCACCATTTCAATACCCCTATCTTAACCCTTCATCTAATCTTAATCCCATGTCTATTCCCAGTCTTGCATCCAATCCCATTCCCCCATCTAATCCTAATCCACCAATCCATAATCCATAATCCACTCCTACCATGCCACCTCAGCCTAGAGTATTCAAGTTTCTCACTCTAGAAGTTCTCCAAGGACTCATGACAAACGAGACATCTCCCACTCCACACCTTGAAGTTGTGGAATCATGTCATCCCAACCCATCATCCACGGTCATTAGTGATGAGACCCTTCTCCACCCAACACCTATCATTGATGATCCCACCCCTAGCACCACTCAAACTGTCGAAACAAACACATCCTCTAAATCCAATGAGCCTCCATCTACTACCATCACATCTACTGAATCCATTGAACACCCACCTCCTACTCCAAGAATCATTGAGCCCATTAACGATGCCCAAATCCAATCCACAAAAATCCATTCCGATGCATCGAATCCTCCATCCTTCCATCTCCCCAACTTGAAGATTCTCTCCAACACTCTATCATTCTGCCATCCACACAAGATGAGTCATTCCAAGAGTCTAATCCAAAGCATGCCAACATATCCCCTTCTCCAGATCAAGATCCTACCATCCCATCTAGTCCACCTCAAGATCACAATCCCCCACCCATTCCATCCCATGATCCCCTTGTCATTCAAGCTTCCACCGCTCCATCTCCATCTCCATCGCATGAGCCCACTACCACAAATCCAAATCCTATCATATCCCCTAATCCCTCTCCTGATATCACCCATCCAAATGCTACTATCCCACCATCTCCATCTCATGATCCTCCATCACCGCCTATTCCATATCCCCTTGGTCCCCTCACATTCTTCCATGGTGGTTTCCTAGAAGAAGAAAAACACAGTGCATTTACCACCCATCATCCTCCACCTAATGATGGACTTGCATCATGTTTTCAGAATAACACAAATCCTATCATGGATTGCATGCTCAATAAAATGAACTATCAAGGAAAAGGTCTAGGCCTTCATGAGCAAGGTATTTTAGAGCCCATCCAAGTCAAAGAACAAATCTGCATGCAAGGTCTTGGACCTATTTCCCAAGACTCACAATCTAAAGATGTTGGTACAACCCCTAGACGTCCTCAACGAGCCTTTTCCAAAAGAAACATAGGCTCTTCCCATCGCTCCACTAGATCATATGCTTCCATCCCTCCTCCTCTATCGTATCGCTTCAAAACAACCATCCATATTACTCCTTCATCTTCTCCATCCATTCTAGGTCCTTACATCCCTCCATCCACCATCTCCCATCCTTCATCCATCTTGGGTTCTTATGTCCCTCCACCCACTCCGTCTATGTTGGGCCTATATACCCTAAAATCACCTCCTCCATCTCGTCCTATCCATTCTCACATCCATTCATCACCTATCCATGTCATCCATCATAAACATCCCACTCACATGTCCCCTAATCAGGATCAACAAAGGCACATACCCACACATCCTCCATCTACACATAATCCCTATAGTCCTACCTTCTTCGCTCCACATCATCCATCTCCTCGCACCCATCCCATTGCTATCAAAAGCACTTTGGATGCTAAAGTAAAAATACATCAATCTAAACATCCACATGAATCTAAAGCTCCCCATGTCCCCTCTAAAAGACATGTTGAAGAAAATAAAAATCCAATCCAATCAAAACCATGTGGATCCCAAAGAAAAAAGATGCAATGCCTTCAAATGAAGCATCCATAACAACATCCAAAGTTGCTACTCCAAAATTTCATCATGCAAATCCTCCCAAATCCATTTTAGGTCCTTATGTCCCAAAATTTGCTATCACCTCTCCTCCATTATCTACACATCCTCCATTACACCCTCCATTAGCCCCACATTCTCCATCCATTAATCCTCTTATATTTTCACATCCCCCCCCACATGTGCCAATGTTGGTCCTGAACACATCTCCCCATCACACATCCCCCCCATCATTCTATCCATCCCCTTTTCAGCATCCCATCCATTACCCCACATATCTCCCTCATCAAATCCCTCTAATTCATCCTTTTGCATAATCCATTTCTCCTTATCAGGTTGTACCAATGTCCAATAGTCACTTCGAATATGGGCTCTTAACACTTTGTATGGAACTTGATGTTTGTGTCCTTCATCCATATCCTTATCGCATGTCTTCTAAATCCACTTATTCACCTCCCTATCCTTATCCATATCCTTCTGCATGCTATCCAAAAGTCCAAAAAATCCAAAAAAGTCAAAAAAGTAAAAAAAATAAATAAAAAATAGTAAAGAGAAATAATTTGTCCAATGGTGAAAACTTGGAAACCAAGTGCCTTGGATAAATATCATGATGAAAATTTGGTAAACAGGCGTCATGCGTAAATCCCCATCTGCACTTGGGGGCAACTTCCTGATATGCATTCCCTCCATCTGCTATGCTTCCAACTATGCACCCGTCTTCTTGTTATCTGTCCTCTTCATAAATCCCCTCCATCCCACCTATCTTCCGCATCCTACCATCATATCCCATTTATCTCCCATCCCTCCATCCTTCTTTGTCCATTTCCCCTATCCATGCGGGCACCTCTTGTCCTTCCCCATTCCCCTTCCATGCATTACTCCTATTCCTTGGTCTACATCCCTATCCCTCTTCCCTGGTTATCTCCTTTATCTTCCCATCCACTCGTCCTCCATCCCTCATGCGTCATCATACATGACATATCTAGAGTGGGGGAATCTGCTTCCTTTGTGACATAGTCCTTGGAGACATCATCTATCATAACATCCCTTCATCTCCCTATCCATCTATCACATCATCCCATCCATCTCCCCATCCTTATCTTCCTATCCATCTATCCTAGCACCCCTTTCATCTCCCAATCCTTATATTCCTATCCATCCAAACAATCCCTCCCATCCCCCATCCCTATATCTCTATCCATTCTTTCATTCTCTATCCTCATCCCCTCTCACAATCCCTTGTCATTGGTATCTAGCTATAGGCCTCCCTCCATGCAACCCAATGCCATTTATCTCATCGCCATCACTTATGCTTCTTTTACACATCTTTCCAATCCCTTGTCACTTTTCATCACTCATCTATCTATCACATCATCCTCCCAAGTCATTTTAATGATTTGGATAAATATCCCATCCCTGAGCTTTATGTGATCATCATCATCCTATCCAATCCAACAGTTTTATCCTATCTCATCATATTTGTCCCATCTTTTTATCCACTCATCCTCTCATCACCTTTTATCCATCATTGGTCTTTGGTCTTTTGGTCGAACTACATTGCCCCTGCGCTTTCATGTAGGCAAGGTCGATCACTTGATCCGCCCTCAAGGTTCCTTTATCGTCTAGCGTTGGTCTTTCTACTATGTTTTGTCCATCCGCTTCTCTATCATCTAGCATCGGTCTTTATGCTTTGTCCATCTACTCTTTTCTCCACTTTGCTCCTTTTCTCCATCCTATCTTTACCATCCCTCGAGGTCTCCATCATGGTTTGTCGTCAGCCTTTTATCGAACTATGAGGGCTCTGCGCTTTCACGTAGGCAAGGCTAATCTTTGATCAGCCCCCGAGCCCCTAGGTCTTTAGGGTGTGTCTGTCTCGTATCTTGTCTTCCTTGTGTCATGTCGTTAATCTATTCCCTTATCTAGCTAGTTCTTCACAAATGAGATCCACTTGTATCATGGGATCCAATCGATTTTGAGCATCCCGCGTCATAACGATCTTTTAGTTTAATATCCATCATCTTTGGTCTCAACAGGATGCATCCTTGCTAACAAACCTTATCAACCCCATCCATCCCTTTTGATCCTATGGCAAAGGATGTTTGAACTCGATTGCGATATTTTGGTACATTTGGATTTTGTTTATCATTTGAACTCCCTATCATCACTTCTCAAGGCCGCCATGATCCATCATATTATGGTGCGTTTTGATTGGTCAACATAGGGGCATATTTTGATATTTTTATTTTCTATTTATGTCTTCTTGGTTGTCCCACGTAGTACCCACCAGATCCTCGAGGTCTTGTGTTACGTTGGGGAATCCTTTTGTGCTTGTGGTTATTTCAATACCTGGCCCGACCAAGGTCTTCATAACTTTGGGGTGTTGGGATAACCTTCTTATTTTTTGTGTTTATTTCATGCATTAGACACTAATCTGCCTTGGTTCCACATACCCTGGCACTTGGTGTCTTATGCTATAGCAAAAATCAGTGCTCTGAAGATGGCAAATTGTACTAGGATTGCATTTCATTTCTATTGTCTTGCATACATCCCCCATCCTCTCATCTATCAAAATCCTCCCATCCATTCCTCCTTCATCCTCATCTCACATCTCTATCCAATCCCCATCCATTCCATTTAGCCCCATTCATCTAATCACATCCTTGGTCCCATCCCCAACCTTGTTACAAGCCTCGATCCAATCATCCTCATCATCTTCCTCATCCTTGGGATGCATTCTTCCCTATCCTTTGGTGTTGTTTTGGAATGTATCTTTCCCTCATCAACAACCCTTTTTATCGGGATGTATCCTTCCCTATCCTTTGGTGTTGTTTCGGGATGTATCCTTCCCTCATCAACAACCCTTTTTATCGGGATGTATCCTTCCCTATCCTCATGTTGTTTTGGGATGTATCCTTCCCTCATCAACATCACTTTCATCAACATCCTCGTGTTATATCATTCCCTCATTGACGACACTCCATCCATCATCCACCCATTTTTGCTTGTAGCTTGACTGGGGCAACATCATCTTCGTCCTTACATCCATTTGTGCTTCCCAACCTCTTGTCGCCTTTTCATCCTTTCATATCCATCCCTTTGCATCATCTTCTTCGTCTCCTCTTTCATCATCTCATCCATTTCAAGAGCACATTCGTGTTCTCTTGAACCCGCATGTCCTCTCGAGGGGGCGTCTTTATCCCTAATCTTCATCTTCACCTCCATCATTTTTCTTCCTAGTCGTCTGTTTGATAACTGGGGCATCCTTCCCAATCTAACCATATCCTTCTGAGTTCTATATTTTAATATTCTTTGAAATGATGCTACTTCGTAACACCATCTCAAAGAGGGGCAAAATGTAAACATCCAAATTTGGACAATTAATTTATCCAAATTTATCACTTTTCATCCAAATATCCTCTTATCTGAGTTAATTAAGTAATATTACATTTATTTAATTCCTCACATGTCATTTTCATCTAATCCTAATCCATCTCCTAATGTCTTGATTAGGATGTGTCACATCTTCCAACTTTTGCAAGTTGGCTTCTAATCCTCATTAACCCCTAATTATCCTCTAATTACTGATTAGTTAAGTCTAATCAGTACCTTGGTCAACTCTCTCCATCCCCCAAGGAATTTTTAATTCATTTTTATTCATCCAAGGCTCCTCTCTTCCCCATGTGAATTTTTAATTCACTTTTATTCCTTTTAGAATCCCCTTTTCCCATGCACCTTCTAGAATCTTTGATTTGTCACATCAAGTCACATGTGACAAATTCCCACATTTTGGGAACCTTGTCTTATCCACTAGATTCTTCCAATCATTGTGAATTTAAATTCACTTTTATTCTCCCAAAGCTTTCCCCTTCCCATGTGATCATTGAAAGGTCACATCAAAGTACTTGGAAGGTACTTGTCCTTCCTCCACATCATGTACCTCCCTTCCACATCACTACACATCATCTCACCCTTAGCCATCTCACAATCCACATGTCAAGATGTGAGGGCTTGTGAGTCCTCAACTCACCTTAGCCCTTCATCTTAGCTTTGTTGGATAAATCCCAACCATTGAATTCTCTAGAGAATTCAAGTTTCTCTATAAATACCCCATCCTCTAAGGCATTAAAAGACTTAGCCATTTTGTAACTAAATGCTGCCATTTTGTGCACTCATCTAGCCATCAACTTTCATCCATTTGCATCTACATTCAAGCATATAGTCAAGACTTGCATTTAGCCATATCAAGAGCCATCAAGGAGCATACAAATCAATCCAAATCAAGGGCCAACCAAGGAGTTTCAGCTGCAAGAAGGAAGGTATATCCATTTGTCATCATTTTACACTTTCCTCTTTGCACTTACAAATTTCTTAGGCTAATCTTGAGGTGTTTCCTTATGTTTTTCCATTGCATTTTAATTACTTAGAATAGGTTAGAAATTTTGATATAGTATTTGGCATTATTCTAGACTTTTTCACATGATTCCATGGAAGATTTCACAACTTATGGGAATACCTATGATGAAGCACTTGACAATTTGGAGATGGTACTAAAGAGATGTCAAGAATATAGCCTGTCCCTAAGTCATGAGAAATGTTACATGATGATATTAGGATATTTTGTGTCCAATGAAGGAATTCAAGTAGACCCCAACAAAATTGAGGTAATATCAACACTCCCTATGCCTCAAAAATATAATGATGTTAGAAGGTTCCTTGGCCATGCTGGAAACTTCTAACATCTTTTTGTCTTTGAGGGATAGGGAGTGTTGATACCACCTGAATTTTGTTGGGGTCTACTTGAATTCCTTCATTTTGACACAAAATATTATAATATAATACCCTCAATCATCATCATGTAGTATTTCTCATGACTCAGGGATAGGTTATTTTATTGACACCTCTTTAGTAACTTCTCCAAATTTCCAAGTGCTTCTTCATAGGTATTCCCATAAGTTGTGAAATCACCCATGTAAACCTCCACGAAATCATGTGCAAAATCTGAGAATATACTCAGTACTACCCTTTGGAAGGTGGCTGGTGCATTGCATAGCCCAAATGACAAGAAAAAATAAGCATATGTACCCCAAGGGCATGTGAAATTTTTCTTGGCTTGGTATTCTAGGACTATCTTAATTTGATTGTAGCCACTAAATCCATCCAAAAAGGAAAAATACTTATTTCCTGCTAATGAATCAAGTACTTGGTCAATGAAAGGAAGTGGAAAATGGTCCTTCCTAGTTGCAACATTTAATTCATGATATTCTACACACACTCTCCATTTCCCTCACTTCTTAGGAACAATTACTAGGGGTGACACCCACTAACTATCAGAGATGGGATAGATAAAGCCTACATCAAGCAATTTTTTCAATTTTGATTTAACTATATCATAGACTATAGGGTTCATCATCCTTTAGGGTTGTCTAACTAGTTTGAAACCACCATTGATGTAAATCCTATGCATGCATAATATTGGGTCTATCCCCTTCATGTCATGGTAATCCCATGCAAATGTTGTTGCACGTGCTTGTAGTACATTCATCAGTGAGGTCTATTGTATATCAGTCAATTGACTATTAACATTTAATGTTTTACCCGACATTATCTCTAAAGTCAAGGATACTGTTTGAATAGAGGAAATGTCAAGTCTTGATATATTTGGAATACATTGGTGTGGTAACAAAGAATGGAAAATTTGGGAAACTAACTAAGATGATTTGGTAGGGATCATATTTTATAGAGGATCCTTCATACATGTTAGACAATCATGATGATGCAGGTCCCTACCATAATTTTTTTGTGTGATGTTTGCTATCATGTCATCTTCATCTTGGTTTTCTATCAAGGGGTTGTGTTCAATAGTCATTAGGGCTTGTAAGGATTACTGATCTTCCTCATCTAAGGTAGGCCAAATAGTTTGTTCTAGGTTTGCATGTGGTTGGGTTGGTAGATAGAGGACTAATTTCTTAGTCACATTTCCATTGGAAATGATCATATTCCTAGACCTGTGACCTCTGAAGGCATCTGTTGTTTCCAACCAAGGTCTTCCTAATATGAGGGGATAGACTGCAAGGTTAAATTTAGGTTGCAAGACCATAAAGTCTGCATTGTACTCCCATGAATCCAATGTTATCACCAAGTCTTCAATGATACCCTCAGGTTTAACTATGGATCTATCTACCAACTATAGAACAATAGGTGTAGGTATGAGTTATATTAACTATAATAACTTCATGGTCTCTTTAGTCATTAAATTAATAGCTACTCCCAAGTCAATTAAGGTGTTCTTAATGTGAGTTCCATTTATTTTGGCATCAACTACAAGGCTCCCAAGATTTGCATACTTGGGGACAGTTATATTTCTCAACATAATGTCTGCAAGTTGTCCTAAGAAATGTATGGTCTGAGGCTCTTTTCACTTCCTTCTTGGCTTTTTGATGCATAACTCTCTCACTATTTTAGTATAAACATGAAATTCCTTAATGGCCTAGATAAGGGGTATTTTGATGCAAACATCCTTAAGTTATCCCAACAAATCAATTTCAGATTGGGTTTGATATCTTTGAACTACTAATCTCTCAAGGAATGGAGGCTCTGAACTTAGATTGGTTGGGTTAACCTGACTTGACTTAGGTTCCTTAGGTTGTGTGTCCAAGGTCTCTGATGGGAGTTCGTCATCAGCCAATTCAGTGATTTGAGGAGATGAAGTCCCAACCAACATTTTTCTTGATCTGAGGTGGACATCACTTACCTCAACCCCATAAGTAGGTGTAGAGAAAGGGGATTCACTACTCACGATTTCTCTTCATTTAGAGAGCCTCACGAGGTGAACTATCCTAAACTACCTCAGGAACAGTGGTGAGAGTTCTAGAATCCAAAAGAGCAGGTCATAAAGATTCTTTGGACAAACTGACAAGCTCTTGGCCAAAGGATGACAACATAGAATACAAATGA
This sequence comes from Sequoia sempervirens, assembly GCA_007258455.2. Taxonomy (NCBI): domain Eukaryota; kingdom Viridiplantae; phylum Streptophyta; class Pinopsida; order Cupressales; family Cupressaceae; genus Sequoia; species Sequoia sempervirens. Next base: position 73,527 of record VDFB02268702.1, read on the forward strand.
CAATTCAGTGCGCTGGCGTCTCGTATAGACCAAAAAGCAATAATGTCACAAAAATACTTAAATTGCTACTAGAAAACACATTACTATGAACTAACATAATGTGATAAAGTAGTAGAATATAATAAAACTAAAATAAAGTGAAATAGAAATGATAAAGATGAGGAGAAGAAAGGAAATGATTACAACCATGCAAGTGATGAAACTTATAGCATGTGAATGTCTTCAAAACAAGCATGCATGATATTTGGAGAAATTGTTGGGGCTGTATAGGGGTTTGCCTCAGTCAAACCCCCATTTTGGTGTTCCCACCTCCACTAATAGACAAATAGAAAGAGAGAGAGAGAGAAAGAGAGAGAATTGAAATGGAAAAAATGTGTGGTGAAAGCAAAGCCCACTCAGGAGTAGAACCCGCACCACCAAGTGTGAGTGATAAAAGCAATGCTTGCTCGAGGAGGAGAACCCATATCACAAAAGAGGTGATAAAAGCAATACCCGCTCAAGGAGGGGAACCCGTATCACAAAATGTAGAGATGCAATGGAAGGGAGATGTGGAATCCCAAGATGCTCACAAGTGTAAGGAAAAGGAGATAGATGTGAGAGCTAAGAAGGCTACAAAGAGTGTTGCTAAGAGAGCTTTGGAGAATGTTGTTGTAGCAAGCAATGGGGCTATGAAAGCAAGAGTGGGAAGAGGGAAAAGGGAGAAGCCAAGAAGCAAGAGAGAAGCTATAAGTATAAGAGAGTTGGAAGAACTTGGAAGAATGGAGCTAGAAGAAGTTAGAAGATGCAAATGGAGTGAAAAGATTGCTTTTAAGGAGAGAAATGAATCTTCTCCAACCGTTACAAGGCGTCCTGGGCCGTTACCACCGAAAAAAGGTGAGGACAAGTGGAAATCATGCTTGGAGATAGCTGTTTGAGCATTGAAACATCGTAGGACGCTAGTGCAGTGCACAGACATCCATGCAGCACGCTAGTGTCTAGACACGTCATGCTACAAAACAACATGAATGGGAAAAGCCCAAAGTTTGATGTAAAGCTGATGTGCGAAGGGTAGCTACTGAAAAGGGGTGATGGAGCATCTTGAGAAGGGAAAAAGGTTGATGCAAGGGCTAAAATGAGCCTACATAAGTTCTAGGGGAGTCGACACTAAAGCGGATACAAGAATGTATCCGAAATTGCAAGGGGTACAATTTTATGACTATACAATAGGGTATTGAATAGCTTCATTAGTATAAGCCTGATGAACAAGCTTGTTAAAAGGGTTAGGTGCAGGTTGTGCTAGCAACTGAGGTGCTCTAGGTGTATGTGGTGTTGGATTTGTTGGGTTTGGCATAATGGCTTGTTTTCATGGTTGCAAGGGTTGTTGATAATTCATGTTTTGATTTTTCCATTGATGACCTCTTTGCCACTGAGGTTTCCATTGGTTTTGTTGGGGTGGCCATTGAGAATTATAGTTAGATCCTTGGTAATTTTGTGGTGGCCACATGTTTTACCATTGTTGATTCCAATTGGATTGAGGCATTTACCATTGTTGGTTTTGCATATTGGTCCAAGATTGAGGGTTCCAAGTAGGAAAAATTGAATTTTTACCAAGTGATGGCATGTTATAATTCAAAGGATCTCGGGGAATACCTTTGTCTTGGCTACCATGGTTTCCTTTGAGATATATAGAATACTTGTCCATCTCCACCTTCCAATGCATGAAAGTCAAATGTCCCTTGCTTATCTTCAGAGATAATTGCCACCTTCTTGCACTTGCAATTCATCTTTCTTTGTCTACAATGTGGACAATATTTTGTAAGGGATGCTTTTGCTTCTTCATGCTTCTTTTTCACATGGAGGGTGTCTAATTGTGTAGCCAATTGGTTAATGATATTCTTCTTCATATTTGACAGAAGATTGCTCAGCTATATTCTAGAGACTCCATTAGGTGACTTGCTAATGGAAGATGTCATGTCTCTAATATTTTTGGTAAAAGGAATTGAATAGTTCCTCCATGACTTGCAGTTTTCTTCAAATGGTGCCTGTGAGATATCCCTTGCCCCAATGAGGTTAAGTGCATCCATGAAATCCTCATTAATTTCCCTCTCAAGAATATCAACTTGAAGGACTCATCAAAGAGTATGTTTTGGTGAGATTTCTTGAGGTAGAACTAGAACCTCTGCATATATTCTTCCAAGGATTCATCTTCCTTTTGTGACATCCTAAAGATGTCATCCCTCTTTTTGTCTATGCCTCTACAATAATCTTGGTACTTCTCTAGGAACTTTGTCTTCATGGTATTCCAATTTGGAGCATCTCTTCCCAAACCCATAAACCATCTCAGAGCAACATCCTTCAGTGTTTCTAGAAACAATTTAAGCCTATGTGCATCTATGGTATAATCATAAATTCTACATAGCACATCAAACTCAAAAAGGATGGTATATGGATCCTCAGTGACCAACCCATAAAAGATAGGTAGTTCTAAAGGATTTATGTTCTTCAAAGTAGTTTCTCTCTCCTAGTTGTCAATGGGGAACTCAAGGTTGCATGCTCTGGTGGGTCTTCTACCGCTACGTCACCCATGATGTTGATATGTATGTGGGAAGTCTCCTCTATTTTTGGTACAAGTATTGGTGCCAAGGATGATTCTTCTTTAGGAATACCCTCGCTCTATTCACTATATTCACCAGTATCCTATAATAATTCATGTGTTGTGGGGAGAAATATTCCCAAAGTGTCTCATTACCTCCACATACAATGATTATGACTCTTTGGATCAACGGTTCCTGCACATTGTTAGTAAAACATTTTTGTATTAATGACTGAAACCTAATTTCCCTACTGCTAAAATCAAAACAATAAACTATGAAATCTTGAAATTACACATTAGAATCTTGAACGTAGCACCATCCCTAACAATAATGTCAAAAATGTAAAACCTTTCTAATGCTCAATCAACTTGGTCTTTATGAGTGGACTTACAATTCAAAGGATGGGTTCCTAATCGAACAGTTCATTGAATCCTCACAAAGGATTCATTTAATTATCAACCAATTCTTCGTAATCTTTTGATGATGCTAGCATTGTATGTGCACTCATGGAATCTACATGACCTATATCAATGTGTATAGGCGATTTGCACTTGTACAAAAAATAGTAAAGGCTAGAAAAGGGAAATAAAGAGTTAAATTATAAAACATGTGAAATAACATAACCTGTTGCTTACACTATGGGTACCTTTAGCTTAATGTTGTAACTGCTAACTACTAATACTAAACCTCACAACTAACTAATACTATTAACCATTGAATTCTAACTACTCAACTTCTTCAGAGATTAACTTAACATGTTACAAAATGCAACTCATGCTACAAAATATTTGTTGTGTGGTCTCACAACATGCCCCATTTTTCTCTTCAACAAAATTTGGATCCCTTCTTTTTCTATTGATTATTTTCCCTTCCTTTTCTTTTCACTTGCTTTCAAAGGAAATGGTAAAATAATGAGTTCTTGATCCAACTTGCCCAACCCCTGCTTAAGTTCTTACTTTGTCGGATTGGGAGTGTTTATAAAATGTTTTCTTGGCCTTATCAACCCACTGGATCCCCTGGTCTCGGTTATCGATGCCATTGCTCTAAGGATGTATCTTTGGCAATTTTCACTTTTTCCCAACCAATCGTCACACTCAGTAAGTTGTCACCTGGATAAAATTGTCCCCATGTGTGCATTTCCCTTCTTTCATGGTTAGCTTGATAGTGGCTTTTCTTTTCTTTAGAATCATAGATTAATTTTTTTTTCATAAATTTCATTTCAAATCAATTTGGTCTCACTTTCACCCAGTCTCAAGTATTTCTTTGCGCTTGGTTCTCACGAACTCGGTAGGAAAAAGTCCTGACTCGGGTAGTAATTCTTAAAAGTTTGGTGTCAGATGATTCAAACTTTGATTGGTTGTTAATTTTTTAGTGTCCAAGATGGGAATTTCCCCTAAGACATTTCCCCTCATAAGAATTAAAGTGACATGTAAGTGTGCTATGTCATCCGTCTGTGTCGCTTTCCTCTGAAATTGTGGGCCCTTGCACAAGAACCAAGGAGTTCATAATTTGAACCCTAATCCACCATGACTGTACCTTTATTCTAGGTAAGTAATGCATAGCAAAAGAAATTAATGAAGGTGCAAAATAACACTCGTACTTGGTACCACCTCTAGCATGCAGTTGCTTTGATAACGCTCTACCTTGCACCAAATTACTCACCTATAAGGACATCAAAGAATAAAAACCAAGATTGTGGTGTGCAAAGAAAGGTAAATCTTGAAGATTTGAAGAATGCAACTACTAAGGGTTTTGAGCCACGCGACAACCATATCATCAACGAAACTAGGTATGCTTCTAGTAATTGATTTTTTGTTAATTCTTTCATACATGCATGGATCAGGTCATATGGCATTACCACTGGTTAAATTGTTGAAATGTTGATTATTTTTAAGGAATTTAACCTAATTGCAGACTGTAAAGGTCATGAGTAAAGAAGTTTTATGAATGATTGAAAATGGATGGTTGAATTTAACCCTAACTCACACACAAGGCACATATTTTCTAATAATGTAGGAAATCAAGAAAAAATTGAGCACTTTTAAGAAGAAGCAAATAGATGAGGAATTTAAATTCCCTTTTTCATAAGTTGTATCAATTGGTGGGACAGTTACAAATACTCACCCAAGAGGCTTTAGTGATCATGAATTTTCTACAAAAAATTGACAAGAGGGTGTCTCTCAGTGTGCTAAGAATATCATTGCAACTAGACTGCATTTCGTAGGAGAGTTTCTATTGGTAATGGATGCTCTTGAACTAGTACTAGAATGTATGAACTGGTATGACCCAAACAAGAGGTTCATTGAGAAAGAGGGAAGAGTATATGCATAACTCTCCATAAAGGGTATTGTTTACACATTTGGGCTCCCCACATTCAAATAGATGAATCAGTTGAATATGTAGGTCTTAGCCACAATGTACTTGAATGCAAAAGAACAAAACAAGAAGTTTATGAATATGACATGGTGCCGAGAGAAGCTTACAAAGAAGATGAAGCAAATACCGAGGCCAAAATTTATTCAGGATGTTCAGGACATAGTAACCCTATTGAGTAGGATAGCTAGACTCAAAGATGCTAGCAAATTCAAACCCTAGATGTTCAAGATTATAGTGAAAATAATGGAAGGCCTTGTGTAAATTTATTAGGGGAATTTTATCAGTGACAAGTTGCATGAATAGATAATAATTTTCCCAGACACCCAATGGTTCACCATGTCTTCATATGTTTTTTATTCCTATGCCCTGAGGGAAAATATACAAGGATTGAATAGAGTTGGTACCCTAGGTAGAGAACCGAGGAATAATTCGATTTATGCCCTAGATTACTATTCACCAATACTAGGAGCATTACTAGAGGGTAAATGATGTGTTTTCTATGAGGCTGGTAAGATTAGTGGAAGGTGACAAAGCCAACAGATTGTCCCTTGAAGCACAAAGTGTTATCTGGTTGGTTGGGAGTTGGTATATTCAATTTCCTACTTGAATCACCTATATTAGGGTGGAAGCATTTATAGGACAACTCTTCATGCTACCCAGGTATGCAATATAATTTTTTTTGTTACTGTAATTGGTGAGACAGGTGCAACTATCTCATGCTCTTTTCGCGCAAACACGAAAGAAATGTTTTGTCAAATTCCCTATAAAATTAGGAATTACAAATGTGTCACGACCAAAAGTGTTGATATGTGCGAGGAAGAGTTGAAAATCTATAACTTGGAGTTCTTTGCACTTCGGCGAAAAAAATTATGATTCAGAGGAAAACCTTGCCAAGCAAATAAGCAAGAAGTATGCTCATGTCTTTCATCTAGAGTATTTTTGGCTTAATTGTGATGATGGGCATGATGTGAGGAAACGGTCATACCAAAGGTTGCCTAGTTACGAGTAGAAAAGTTTCTTTGAACTCATGATATTCCACAACAATTGGATACAGATAATGGATAGGTATTGAATATAGTTTATGATATAGAAAAGATCTTTGATGAACCTATCCTAGACCCAAATTATACAAAGAAGGAGATAGTAACAATCAATGAGATTTCTAAGCAAGTATTGACATACACTCATTACTGGATCAATGGTTACGTTGAGGCATTGAAAGAAGCTGGGATAGAACCTACATACCGACCTAATGTCAAGAGAAAGCAATAGTTGGTGGATGATTCAGGGTATGGAGAGACCGCTAAAAAGAAAAGAAAGATTGTAGAAGCAGAGGCAATTGATCAAAGTGAGGAGGAATTTCTAATACTTCAAGCTAGAGAATTCTAATGATGCTAGCTAGCCAACACAAATAGACTTTGGCCAATCTGACCAATGTAATGGAGATGCCAAAGGCAACATTTTCTTCCACAACAAAGCCAAGAGCTCAACCTATGACTAGAAAAGAGGTGAGAATGAAAACATAGACACATGCTAAGACAAGGTCTTTATCATAGAAGGTAGCAGATATATTTACTTCTCCACCCTCAGTCAATACGGAAACAATGAGACAAGCCCTAGGAGGGACTCCTCTAATTCAAGAGGAAGGTCTTGAGCCAATTGAAGAAGTTAGAGAAAAATTGGAGAAACTAACTACCAAGATGAAATAATTTGAAGAAAAGTGATCTAAAGGAGGTCCCATGATGCAAACAGTAGTGGAAGAAATGTTGGACATAGGGTCATATCCTAGAAATAGAGAAGAAAATTTTACAAGAGGATCACTCACTCCAGAAGCGAGAAACCTTGAAGAAATGGATGAAAGAAGAATAAGGGATACTTCAGGTTAGAACCCCATTGATAATATTAATAAAGAAGATATAATTGATGATCAACTTCTGCAAACCTTGGGTATAGACTTCTGAGAAATCAAGAGAAATCCGAGATAAGAATGAAGGTATAGAGTCCTCACAAACCTTGGGTGGTGAACCAAGAAATGTTGAGAATCCGAATGTTTTGGGAAAATAGGAAAATAATGTTCCAAGGATTGATACTAAGAACATGGAAAGATAAAAAAATGTAAGTCTCGAAGAGGAAGAGACAATGATAAATCAAGGTAATCCAAAATCCATCCCAATAAGGACATAGAGTATTCAAGTTTCGAGGGTTGTGGCAGGTAATGTTGAAAGTTCAAGAGAGGAAGTTCTTAAAAATTTTGATCATCGAGAACGAGGTAATAATGAAGAGGTAGAATAGAATGAAGAAGCACCTGACTGCTTAGTCAAGCAAATGGCTCCGTCGATGAAGATGAAATTGGTGACTTTAGATCTCAAAATTTTAATACAAGAAATAGAGACCCCTAAGCCTAGAGTTAGAGAAAAGACAAGACATGATATGAAAAGGAATGCATTGGAGGGAGAACTCTCCAAATAGCTACTCTAGTAGGAGATAAGAGCAATCATGAAATAACACCTAGGGATTATAGGGTGACAACAATTGATGTAGGACATTCATCATGGGGATAGGAATTAGAAGAGATGAAAGTAAATTTAGAGACAATTTTCACCATAGTGCAGAAGAACAAGCAAAATAAAAGAGAGTTAAAGGAACAAATTGCTTGCCTAGAGAGTTTTATCAGGTTGTTATCTCAATTTGGTCAAACACAGAATGAATTTTTGTAGAATCTAGTACTTATGTCTAAGGAGCAAGTAGATGTTATTACAGTGCTTCACCATAAGGTAAGCGTGTTTGAAGAATGGATGGAGTACCTGGTAAGGTAAGGAGAAGAGTTAATAAAGGATGCAATTGGGAAGCATAAGGAAGCATACCGTTGGTATAAAAAGTCCAAAATAATTGAAGGCGAATGTCGATTTCACCAAAAACA